>JAOXYJ010255143.1:0-10047 GCA_028566555.1 Lithophaga nigra | reverse complement strand
TTAACTTGTCCTTGTGTTTCACGGAAAATTTTTATGCAATAGTCTGTGAAAACAGTAAATGTCATTTTTCGTACAGAGGGGCTACAGATTCCTAAATTGGGAGCGGAAAAGTGAGGTGGTTCGAAACTCAACCGATTTTTATAACAGATTACACGTAGTTGCACATCTTTTGAGCAGGGTGTTAATAAAATTAATTATTTATAACGAACAAGTGTATCGCATGCAATTTTACAAAAATCAATTTCTATAAAAAGCAGTTCTGCCATGGTGAAAACGTATGGCGGAAAGATTAGACTTTCTAACACTGGACTGAAGACCGAATCAGTATAGACACGAAAGGATAGGCAGTAACTTGTAGTTTTGGCACTTACACGTGGAGGCATTGGCATTTAAAGCGTTCAATTTGTTTACATCGGTTGACAATGGATATTTAGCGATAGATATACGTGTATCTTTATTTATTTTAAAGTAATCGTTAGGAACAAAATTTAACAAATCTGAGCGGGCAAACGTTGAACGATTTTGTCTCAAAACACGCGTAGACAGATCATAGTAAACGCTGCATTTCTGCTCATTGCACTGACTGGTGAGTCAATGAAGCGAAGCGTATATGTTATTGTAAACTAAGACTAAGGGGAAAGTGAATGTGGTTATATCTATTCCTGTCAACAAAAGGTACAGAACCGGTGACCTGATAAATCTTCAGTGATGGTATTTGTAAACGTCAGAAACACCAATAGTTTTATTTCCTTTTTATATTTATTGTTTCGTTCTATGTTTTTAAATATAGACAATCGTACGGTATCCGTACATGTTAAATTATTCCAATTATTTCTGCTTGTTTTTGTCAGGCAAGGTGTACCCTAAAGCGAGATGACAGCACGTTCGCTGCCTACACGTGCCACCACGTGCCACATTTAACCATTGGTAAGTAAAAACAAGCGCATTTTACCCAGTTCTTTTCTTAACGATTGTACCCCCCCTCCTGATAAAGATTAAATCAAAATGTATTTCGAATTATGTTTATAGGGTACAATCTATGATACCAAATTTAGTGCACAATATGCGCATTTCGACAAACAATATCTCATCAATTGTGCTCGAGGCCTAAAAATATGGAAAACCAAAATATCCAAAAGGTTGTAGAGCAGAAATAAATGTCAAATCGACCAAAAAGTTTAAAGCCAATAATCAGCTAAGGACAGAGATATGCATGAGGGAGATACTACTTAGT
The DNA here is from genome assembly GCA_028566555.1 of Lithophaga nigra. Lineage (NCBI taxonomy): Eukaryota > Metazoa > Mollusca > Bivalvia > Mytilida > Mytilidae > Lithophaga > Lithophaga nigra. Next base: position 8,813 of record JAOXYJ010255143.1, on the reverse strand, counting down.
TTCCTACAATTTTAATACGGTAAATTTAAAAGTGCTTGTATCGATTTCATGCAAATACCGAAATACTAACAACTGGACTGATGGTACCCTCGGTGGACCAAAGATCCACCAGCAGTGGTATCCAACCAGTGGTAGAAATAATATTTTGATACAAAATTTAGTGCACAATATGAGCATTTCTACAAACCATGTCTCATCACTTGTGCTCGAGGCCTAAAAATATGGAAAACCGAAACAACATCCGAAAGGTTGTAGAGCAGAAATAAATTCCAAAACACCAAAAAGTAAAAGCCAAAAACCAGCTAAGGACAGAGCTATGCATGAGGGAGATACGCCTTAGTTTCCACTGGACGTTAAACAAACAAAAATCAATCTATCAATCAATTTGGTTCTATCTTAGTATTCACCACAAGGATGAGTAAATTGTAATAAAATCCAGAGAACTACGGTATAAAAACGAAATCTCTTATGAACAGCGTTTTATTGGTATTCTTCATTTGAATGTGAACAAGGCTTTTAACAGCTCATACGTTACTACAGATCGAAAGGCGAACCTCAGCTTACACGTCTACAGTACTCTTTGATGCATCTAGGCAATTTCTCTCTCTGAAGAACCAGTCAATATTTAACAATAAGAATTTTTAAGAAGACAAGTTGATACTTACCGTAATGCATAGAAGGGACCAGATCTGTCGTAACACTCAGTAATAAAAATACCCCCGGGACCATTTGGTACCAACCCTGGAGGTACACTGACGTTAAAGAATGTAGGATCGTCGCTGCTGTATGTTGCTGTCACACCAATATCTCTGTCTGCTAACTCGAATACCCTTTCCTGTCGGGTACAGGGAAAGGCACAAAACCCACGAAATTGTCTCGATTCCCCTACCTGCCCTTAAAAGAATGTAAAACTGCTTATCAGATCTTTTAGTTAGAAAATTTGTCATCTGTTAAAATATTTCACAATTAGCTGTCAGATATCAAGCATTTTAATTATAACTCACTTCAGCAATTGGCTGGTGCAGAATATACGCAAAGGTTTCAAATAATACGAAAATTCATATTGAAAAACGTGAGTATATCTAATTGAATTTTTTTCCTAGAAACTGAATTTAGTAGTGATAGTTAATTATCTTCACAAACGTAAAAAATACATTCAGCTTTAACTCCCCTCCAAAATAAAAACAAAAATACCAGTAACAGTAACTAAAATAACTCCTTCACTCAAACAATACATTACTTTGTAAAATAACTAAATGTCAGTAAATTTGTATTTAGTCGTTAGTGTGATTTTTGTAGTAAAATTTAATCCGTAACGTTCACACTCTGCAAAGTTTACCTTAGAGATCATATTTAGATATTATAAATCCATTGTCATCGGAAAGATTATAAAATAAAATGTAATTAAACATAATGCTACCAATCCAAACGACTGTAAGCTATTTTGGAATACTTTAATTTTACATCTAAGTTCTAATTAAAGAACAAGTTTCGTTGCTCAATCTTTATTGATAAGAATAAGAGAATCGTGGTTTTTCTATCAAGGCCATGTATTATAATAAGCATATGAAAAGTGCCCCTAAGTGGACGGTGCTCCAAAAGTCTTATGATGAAGGAGGAGGGCCAGCTTTCCCTGAGTTTGTTTCATTTCTAGGGCCAATTATAAAACATTGTCAAATATTACTCAAAATTCATCAATTCGTAGCCTGTTTTATATATTTCAAAGTTCTGTCAATTGTGGTCTTCAGAATTGGTGCAGTAAAAGGTTATACTTGTTCAAACATTGCCTTCAGAGTGTATTTTGACACAAATATGCTATTGTTACGTCTTTGAGGTGATCATTCAGTACAACATTTTTCATGTAAAACTTCGTGTATTCTCTTACATTTATGTGCCAAATCATTTTGGTATGAAGGTCCTATATAACGAATTTTTTGAAACATGGTATAAAATCGCTAAAAATTGATCAAAGGTCATCTTTCACAGACCTTTCTTCGTAGAAAACTCTTATTGATGGAAAGTTTTGTATTGAATTTTCTTTTGTTAAGATGTTGGCTGTACATTACTTGATTATTTGTCGAAATACTTTAAATTTAAAAATCGAGTGGTATGAGTGAAACAAATACAGGGATAGATGGTTTTAGTTCTTTGTTGAGTTTGTATACCATCTGCTTATACATGTTTGACTTGCTTACAAATGCCAGGAAATCATGGTAGCGGACACGTAGCAACAGTTTGAAATAAAAACAAATATTTTAAAATAGTTTCGGTACGCTCAAAGACCACTAAATGTAAAGAATGTAAAGAATGTTAAATTGAAATGGATAAATAAAAAATGACCCACTAAAAGACATTGTGTTTCAAGTTGATCCGAAAGTGTAATAATATCCGGTTTCAGACTCAAAAAACATTTTAAAAAGTACAAAACGAGAACACTTAATACAAGGAATGGCAAATTGAAATGAAACAAATCAAGGAATGCGCCAGCTCCCCTTCCTATAAATGGTCTTCTGTTACCTACTTTTCCCTCCTGTAACCTGCTAGGATGATAATACTAGGGCAGCAACTGTACATGTGCAGGCATTAAAGTCGTTTTCAAAGAGAACTAAAGGGGTTCGCATAGCGCAGCATGATATGATTACAGCAAAAACTATCTGAACTCAGTTATATCAATAATTTGCTAGTCAATGTACCTATAAAAATGCGGAATTGTGTCATTCATCTTTTTTTTTAACTTTAATCTATTTATCTCAAAAGCTGTAAGAGAAAGTCTGTTGACATACTACCCAAAGCTCCCCTCAAGAGGAACTCAATGAAAAAATCCCATCAAAAATCGATGAACAATAAGAATTCTATATATTTGTATACCTAGGGAAAAGGCAAAATTTGGCCAATTCTACTATGTCTGACCCTATGTATCACAGAAGCCGTTAGAAAATCCGTTGACTTACTACCGAAAGCTATCTTCAAAGAGGAATTCAAAGAAAACCCCCGTTGAAATGAAGAATAAGAATTATACAAGTGTATGTACTTAGGCAAAAGCACAATTTGGTTCGTTCTACTATGTTTGACCCTATGTATCTGGGAAACCGTAAGAGATTGCCGTACCACTCAAATGTCTTTTTAAAAAGTCACAGGAAAAAACCGTCAAATTGGATGAAGAATAAATAAAAGTTCCATATACTCAGAAAAGGGTGAAATTTGGTCCATTTTACTACTTTTGACCCCATCATGATCGGACAAATAATAAGAATTCTTTATACACAACAAAACAACCAAATTTTGTAATTTTTACCGGTTTTATCTCGAAAGTGGTCAATAATAGAAAACAATATGTTTAATGTTCCTTGAAATGTTAAGACCAAAAAAGTTTATCAACTGATCAAAATTGGATGTAAAAAAAAGTCTCACATTTTGGAAATTGTCGTTTTTGACCCCTTTTCTCTCGGAAAAAACAAAAAAGGCAAAACTTACGAAAAAATCAGTCGGTATACTCCAGAAAGTTTTTCATAAGGATTTTAATGAAAAAAACATTCCAAATTGAATGAAAATTAAACGTTCAACACAAAAAGTACAGAATATTGATTATCACGTCCATCCTGTATTTCATGCCTAGGATTGTCATAATTTCAGAAAGACCAGTTTACTGAAATAAAAGTTATGGTCCAGAAACCAGTGTGTTTACATATGGACGAAGATCACAACGTCATACCATAGCACGACTGCAAAATTTTGCGGTCATATAAAAATAAGTAATTCAAAACATATATAAGAACGCAATGTAACTTCCTTGTGAAACAACATCAAAGAATACAATTATCATGAAATAATAATATGGATATGGGTGAAAGACAGCTGGAACGAAAGAAAGATATTTAATTTGATAAAACTTAAGAAAATCATATCTTTGAACTGATTAACTATTACTTACCTTTGACAAAAAAGATAAATGGTATGATCCACATAGACAGCTTCATTTCTCTGATCTTTAAAACAAACACAATAACATAAATTTAAATTCACCAGATGTTGTTATGAAAGTGATGTTTCATGGATGTTACAGTTATATCATTGATTTTTTAAATTACGAATTTTCTTTATTTATATATCTATGTTTGTATATTTTTAAGAACTGATCAGACATAAAACTTGCTTTATGATCTATTTTGGTATTTTTCATAATAACACAAGAATTTCAAGGATTTTAGCGCGCAGTATAGGCTTTCAAAACAGATTGAAGGAGTGCTAAAGACGCTTCTTTGAATTTCTTATTCTCCACGTACAATATACACATGGGCTGAAGACGAAGACAAAATAGCACCGACCTTCCAATTTTTTCTCTATGTAATAATTGGAAATTTATAGATTGTTTTTTTTTTCCAGTGGAATGCGATATATCTCAACTCCAAATAATTAAATGCTTAATTATTGGAGTAATTTGCTATCGCGTAATAACGAGATAATAATTTGTAATTACAAGATAATTATTTCGTTATTACTAGATAGTATTTTTTAGTGATGCAAATCGGTTTTTGTCAGAAATATAATCATTTCTGTAATTATTTCAATGAAAAATAAAACAAGCGGGAAATAGCACGCGCAAATTTAATCATTATAGTTTATCGATTGCTTGAGCAACAGTTTGGACATGAAGATATATCATTTTTTCCACTTTTTGACATAAGCGTTTGTCCAGGATGGCGTTGAATATTACAGCTCTTTCTGTGTTGCTGAATAGTACAACGACCTCTATCAATCCTATGTATAATTAGATAATAAATTCTGTAATTTTGTTAAAAGTATTGTTAAATGTTGTTTCCAATTTGTTTTCGTGTTATTAATCTATATGTGCATCTCCCACAGTGTTCAGTGTTGAATCTTGTTCCTCACTGGCAGTGATTTAGAATTTAGAATTCACAAAGTGGCATTTTTTTACTTAAACAGGCCCTAGAAGACAGAAATGCACTTCAAACTTGTCCTTTTTGTGCTTAAAGATAACAGAGAGCGTCTTCGTGCTATCCAAACCCATAACACTGCATTTCTTATATGACCTTTTTTCATCAATGTCGATTTAGGATACCCTGTGGTAGCTCCAAATAGACATTTTCCGTATTTTGGTGACATCTGCCCTATGAATGGCCCTGAGCCATCAAAAGTGCCTGACAATGGTTGTTTCATATGCCACTGTCTTGTGAGACTGTGTAGGTGTCTGATATCGGCAATTGAATACCGAAGGAAAATGTTCAGAAAGGAAGAATCGGTAGACAAGGCAAAATTGGGAAGACAGAAACGGAAAAACTACGAGAAAGACAAGAAGACAATACAAAATTAAAGAAAAAAGTAAACAGAAAAAAAGAAAACAAGACGACGCAAAAAACAAAACACTTACAATGTGAACCCCACAAAAACCGGGGGTGACATCCAAAAACCGGGAAGTGCAATTGTATGGAGGGTGGTAAGAACTACTAAAATACTGTCCATGTCCATGTATCCTTAAGGATACACGCCTCGAAAGTGTTATATACTATGTCCAAGAATTGTGGCCATCCTGTATTTCTGGTTGGCATTTAAAATACATACTTGGTAAAAGACCATGCAGTGATCATTCTTCAAAAGTTTCGGTTAAATAGTCTTTGTAGTTTTCCCAGAAAAATCCGAATGGCCTTCGTTTGAGACTCTCTGCAAAGAGGAACTACAGTCCAAAATGTTTGAAAATGTTTAAGATCCTGTTTTAAGTTTTAATCAGTGTTTAATATCAATAGATGACAGAACAATTCCTAAAACCTCGGCAATGCCAAAACATCCAAGTAAAACCTGGTGAAAGGAAAAGGGCTGAAAGATACTTTAACAAACACCCAACCGCTGAAAACCTCAGCAACTTTCGCATCTTTCGCGCAAAGCACGACGAACATGCAGGCAAGCACGGCGTTCTTGCTGGAAAAAATTTGTATCGGGAATAAGATCTATACGCCAATGACTAAAGTTTGTAACACAAAAAATACAAAAAATTAAAGCTAAAAATTCAAAAACAACAGTTAAGCATCTGAAGGATGGGGATAAAATACTAATATCTGAAACAGATATTGCGGGCAAACTTTTTGCAGTGTTCTGAAAACTACGCTGATGACTTCGAAACAATTAAAGAACAAAAAGAAAAAACTAAATTAAATTTAAAATCGAAAAATGGGGAACATTACAATAAGCCTTTTCTATTGAAGAACTAAAAGAATCTCTTTCTACGGCCCATGATACAGCATGAGGCCCCGATAATATCCATTATCAGCTGTTAAAACATATACCATATTCCTCTCTGAACGCGCTTCTTGAGCTTATGAATAAGATCTGGGAATCTGGTGATTTGCCATCTATTTGGAAACTAGCAACAGTCGTGCCTATTCCGGAGCCAAATAAAGACCACACAGATCCATCAAAATACAGATCTATTGCTCTCACTAGCTGTGTCTGTAAAACGCTTGAACGGATGGTCAACGATCGCCTTGTCTGGTTTTTTTAGGCTTATGGTCTCCTAGTTAATATCCAATGTTGTTTCCGACAGGGCCGCAGCACTCCTGATCATCTTTGATCGGTTTTAATCTTTCATCCATAATGGCTTTGCGAAAAATAAGCATGGGGTGGCGATTTTTTTTTTTTTTTTTTGTATCTTGAGAAAGCTTATGATACTGGTAAATATGGTATTATAAAAGATCTTTTTGATATGGGGTTGGAGAAGTAGGCTACCGAATGTCAACTAAAATCTCCTCTCTGACAGACATTTCAGTGTGAGGGTAAACTCGACCATATAAGGAGATGGGAGTTCTGCATTTTATCTGTTATCTTATTCAGTATTAAAATCAATAGTTTAGTTGAAGTTTTCAAAAAAACATTGAGGGTTCTCTTTATGTTGATGATTTTCTTATATACTATAGGGGTCAAAATATTAATAACAGAGAAAGGCAATTACAGCTGTGCCTCGACAGAATTGAGAGATGGTCTTAAATTTTCTACGTCTAAAACAGTAGGACTGCATTTTTGTAACAAACGTAAACTACATCCTTAACCAGAGCTTTCCTTATACAGTAATCCTATTAAGATGATGGAGGAAACAAAATTCCAGGGACTTAATTTTGATAAATAGCTTACGTTTCTACCTCATATCAAAATGTTAAAATTAAAGTGCCTTAAAGCACTTGATATTTTGAAAAGTTGTGTCTAACACTGACTGGGGTGCTGACTGCAACATTTTACTGAATTTATATCGCTCTCTTGTTAGATCCAACCTTGATTATGGTTCTATTGTATACGGATCTGTAAGAAAGTCTTATACTCAGATTCTTGATGTATGCATAACCAAGGTCTTCGCTTATGCCTAGGAGCTTTTAAAACGTCTCCTATTGAAAGTTTGTATGTGGAGGCTTACGAACCTTCACTTGAAACCAACGTATTAAACTTGGCCTTCAATACACTGTCAAATTGAAGGCTTATCCTGATAATCCTGCCTACAACTGTGTTTTCCATCCGTTATATGAAAATATATTTGAAAAGCACCCAAAACAAAATTCCTTCATTTGGTGTCCGTATAAAACCACACCTTACTCCTCTTGATCTTCAATTGGATTCAGTTGCACCTGTTCAGATCTCAAAATTCCCTCCGTGGGAGCTTCTTATATGACATCTGTAAACATAAAAAGTCAGATACAAATCCTCTTGTGATTCAGCAGCATTTTGCTGAAATCAAATCTTCAAAACCTGTTTTTTCAACTGTTTATACTGATGGATCTAAGGATAAAGACAGAATTGCGTCTGCTGCTGTCTTCAGAGGTAGAGTTGCAGCGCTTCGCTTACCTCCTTCGGTCACCATCTTCACAGCAGAAGCAAAAGCAATAATTCTTGCACTGCAATTTATTGCTTCTTCTAACGACTCTTTAAGTTTATCATCTGTTCTGACTCGCGTTATGTCCTCTTGGCAATTGAAAAGAAAATGCCAAGATAAAAAAGCGATTAATTTTGAAAATTCTTCAAAAGTTATTAGAAATTTAAATATCTTGGGAAAGCAGCTTATTTTTCTGTGGATACCAAGACATGTCGGTATCCGTGGAATCAGTTGTAGATTAGAAAGCCAATTATGCGTTAAACGACCCAGTTACTAATTGTGAAATCCCATTTTCTGATTTTAAACCTTGTATAAAATAGTATGTTTTAAACCTATGGAAAGATGCTTGGAACAAACAAGCCGGAAACAAACTTCATGAGATTAAACCAGATATAAATAAACACAACAGTTATTGTAAAAATTGTAAGGATCAATTTGTTATGTTTTCATTCTAGAATAACTCATGAATATTTATTAAAAAAGGAATCCCAGCCTGAATGTATATCTTACAACAGCAAGTATACTATCAGACATATTTTTACTGAATGTTTTGATTTATATGATACGAGGAAAAATGACTTTTCTCTATATGTTTGATCTGTTTATTAATGTTCCAAGAGACACAATTGTACAATTCTTAAAAGTAATCACCTTTATAATGGAATTTAATTTGTGATCTTTAAATGATATTTCTTTTATGTTCTTGTGTGCTCTTTTTATGGATACATTTTATTTGTATATACATTTTTTTCTTTTTATTCTTATCATTCTAAGCAGTTTAAAAGACTTTTGTCTAGTTTTATAAATCCCAAGGGTAGCTAGGGTATAGAAGCATGGATACCTGGACCTCTCCCGTCCGGCAGTAAAACCCGTGCTGAGGGGGCGTCCGTTTGGCTGTGCGGGATGTATAAATACGCAGTCACGTCCAGTCTGATTGGGGACG
>JAOXYJ010255033.1:0-10048 GCA_028566555.1 Lithophaga nigra | reverse complement strand
TTGACCTCTATGATAGTAAAACCTTGTAGCTTCTTGTTTGGAGCATAGCTTTTGTGCCATTTCAAAATGCTGCTGTGCAACTAAAATGCAAATGCGGAGGTATTAGTCTGGCTTTGCCGACAGCTCTAGTTTAGTGTTAGATTTTATTTTTCCTTTGGACTTCAATTTAAGGACCGTTAGATGCCCCTGATTTCCTTGATATTTTACCTCAAGGCGTGATTATCATATATATGTTATCAGTTTGGTGAAGGGTGGCTGGTGTGTGGGCAGGCAATGGATGTCAACATTTGGTTTCTTTGCATTAACTTAAGTTCTGCACATCATATGTTTACAGAACTTGTTCAGATGTTACCCCATGGAAGGGGGAGATAATTATTGATTTTGGGATTCCTGGTTCAAAGTTGAAGGCGGCATATCGGTAATTGGTCGTACCGGATTCGACAGTCCTCGAAAGTAGTACAATATAGTTCATACCTTGTTTAAAATGGTTTTATAACTATTGATCACGCTATCCCTTCAAAAGAAACAAAAGTTATTCATGACAAGGAATAATGGTTGAGTTAAAAACTGTTCTAGCTTGTAAATTGACTGAGAGCCAGTAATATTAAGGAACCCCGTCAAATTACAGTTCCGCCGATAGTGATCAGGTTATTTTCCAGCGGGAAATTTTAATCGCAAATATTTCACATACACTTGTAGTATCAAATGTGCGTCTCTCATTAAACACATAATATTCTAAATTGTGAATGGTACCTGCTACCTGGGAAAATTAATTTTCTATTTTTTATGATTTTTTGAAAATAATAAATTTAACATAGGATTGCACGGGGAGCCTATTTACTGGTGTGCCTTCTCAAAATTGATATCAACTCCCATCAAAATTAAAATGAATAAAAGAAAGACTGTCGCAAAAGCCAGCTATCGGCGTAATGGCAATCTAATTAACCCTCAGCTCTTTATTACATTGAAGGTGAAAAGCCTTAAACAATCTTTTCGAATATACGAGCCTTTTGAGCCAAATAGAACCCATAATCTCGACGCAGTCTGTTTTAAGACATGAAGGTAATGAAACACTTTCATCAAACGAAGCCCTAGATTAAAAATGACTTAACATTAAACAGGCAGGGTCATCATATTTGTGTTCTAATTGTTTGTATGTTCTTGCTTGTACAAATGACCTCTCCTATTCAATTTAAAAAAAGTATGGAAAAATGAAAATAAGGAGCTAAAGTTTTCTGGTAATTGGCAAATTCTTGAAAAAAAAAACAACATTGAAATCAGTCATATTCATGGGTCGAATGATATCTTGTCGATTTCAGAAAAACTGCATTTACACAAAAATTTATAAAAAATTTATAACAAGACCTCATGATTAAAAAACCTCCCAAAACTATTATATAGCAAAAACAATACCACGACATGTTAGAAGTACAGAAGCCTACTAAAGCTACTTATTTTTTTCTGATTTTGAATTTTGAAGCTTAATAATTCAAGAAATCAACTTGAAAATGTAAGATAAAAATGTTAAACAGTTGGCCTTAATAGAGCTCGGTATAGAAGTTACCTAATATGAAACTATATTCATCGCCTTCAAAACCTTGAGTTATAATAAGCCTTCAACACAATTATCATGGCATTACTGTCCAATTTACAACTGACAAATTAGAAAATGAAGGTAATATTTTGTAAAATGACTTACATTAAGACCACAGCATCCAAAGTATCTTGAAACTGACGAATGGTCATATTTGACAAAACTGAATCATTTGACAACTAATTGGTTTCAGATTTCTATAAAAGTGTTTGTATAAGACATGATCTATCATGTAACCATATTAGAAACATGTACTTTTGTTTTCACGGCAAATAGGACTCAAGGTTTTGGATTAAAATATACTAACCTTTGTTAATTCTTGCCATCCACATGTAACCCCGTTTGCTAAAAGCCTAACAAGAAAGTCTTCCATTGAAGTATTATTAATGCAATCTTATTTCAAAGTGCAGAGAATTGCGTTCAAATGGTGGAATTCGCTCATTATGAATTATGTTTACTTCAAAATTTGCATGACCAGATCCTAACTTCTACCTCCAGAAATACTGCGACATCAGCTATTCAATGAATGATATCAACCAAATGTGGATATAAAAAAATCCAAAGTTTTGATCTACTTCTTAAGATCTAGAACATTTTCTTGTTGCCAAAGCATTAAAATTCGATTTCTCAACCCTTCATACTACCACACCTTACGCGCAACTATAAACCAGACTTAAAGTCTTATTTAGCGCAGCTTTTTCTACGAAAACGGGGACACTATATATCCCCAAACCTTCAATGTCAGTCGCTACAAACATGATGTTCTGTCACTGAACAATTCACGATTCGGTGACTATCTGCATTTAATCTATCCCAGTGAGCTTGAGATTAAGGATGAAGGACACTACCAATACCACTAAGTCAGTTTCATACCTTGACTTTCACCTCGAAATAAATTCTAGAGGAAAACTACAAACAAAACACTACGATAAGCGTGAAGACCTTACCTTTCCAATTGTCAACCTCCCATTCCTCTGTAGCAATATTCCAGCATCGGCGTATAGAGTTTACATTTCGCATTTCATACGTTATTCTAGACCTTGTGATCAGTACCATGATTTTCTGAACAGGCCTCAAATGCTGACGAATAAGCTTCTCAAAAAAGGGTATGTTGTTCCCAGGTTGAAGTATTCCCTTCAAAAGTTCAATGTCCGTCACAACGAACTGGTTGATCGCTATGATCGTTTTCGAATCTTTGACAGAGTTATACCTTAGTAGTATTCACAAACGCAGCAGATACTTTTCATTAATGTCTCATTTCTGTCCGATTCAGTCTATAGGGGGCGGTAGAGTTCATTTCTTCAAGACATTTGGTGCTGGCTTTAGAATTATTTAGATACTCTATAATGAAATTTCCAGTTAATAAAAAAATTAGATTTCATTTGAAGCTAAGGATTTACATTTATTTAAAATGTATCCTCAGACAGCGCTAGCTAAACCGTGTGTTTAAAATTTGAATTTAAATAATTTCAGCATAAATGTCGAAATAAAAATTATTGAAATGCGCTTTATTATCTTATGATATTCACACTTTCCCGGTGTTCTACTAAGGCTGTTTTAACTCATTTGTCCTTCTGGGCAAAGCGATTTTATACCCTTCCCGGAAAAATGACTCTACGACTATTTTTCTGCCCGGAGGGCGACGGCATAAAATGGCAATATAACAAATTTCCTCTTCACCGTCTGATAACCTGATATAAATTTGCAGACATAGTAGTATTTTTCCTTATAACCAAATCACCACTGTACTTCAGCTTTTTGTGAGCAAAATATCTCCAGAGATCAAGAAATGAAACGTACAGATAAGGACAAAGGAAAGATGACAGCATATGTACAATGAAATTAATTATTTGCATATTTAGAATAAACAGTAGACAGATCTTTTCAATCATACAATCGAGAATATTTTATGATTCTTTGGTTATATTAAAGAAAAGTTGATATCAACAAATACATGGAAGGAAAAAATGAGGAGGTGAAGGTTTAACCCTTTTTACGAACTAGTATTATAGTTATAAGTTAGTAAATTTATGCATTTGAAGATCTGAACCATAAACCAAACCCAATAGCCTTTCCCCAAATTTAGTTAAAAATGTTTTGCCTTTTACATTACTATAGATATTAACAGCTGAACTTGTTTTTGGGACATTCGGAGATAAAGTAGGAGTACCACATAACCTTAGATTGTAACATGGTATGTATAAAATAACTAACTTTATGATCCCCTAACAATGATGTTTAACACGGCGGGTGTGTTATAAGAGACAGGCACTGCTTACTCATCCGGAGCAGCTAAGTGCACCTCATGTTTTTGGTGGAGTCCATGTTACTTATCCTCGTTTTTTAGTTTTTCTTGTTTTGTCTTTGATGTTTGTCTTTTTGTTTTTGTCTTAGTCCGGATTTTGCCTGCGTCCCTTGATTGAATTTTTTTGTTGTTTGATCCTTCGGTTTTCTTACCTTTTCTTGAAAAGATATTTATTTCTATTGTAACATTTCTCTTTATGACTGGTAATATACGTATCACTGTGATACATTGTTCTAGGGCATTATAAACATTTTCTACAAGGAGAACAACTTTTTCGACAACTTCTTCGACAGAGCTGTCAGACATTCGAACATCAAATGGAGTACAAACATTCGAAAACATGAAATCGAAATGATAAAAAAAGACAAAAGCAACACAACTAAATCTTTCAGCCTTTCGTGAGTATCTGGAAACCTGGAAACATGAAAGCGCAGGCATCTACTGGTGTCATGTTATTACTTTTGGTTTTTGGTATCCTTATTTGAAAATCAATCCTGTAAAAAATTGTTCTCCTTGTAGAAAATGTTTATAATGCCCTAGAATAAGGTATCACAGTGATACGTATACTACAAGGAGATAAAGTATATAATATTACCCGTCATAAAGAGAAATGTTACTATAGAAATTAATATCTTCACGGTTGTCATAAATCTTAGTCATAACTTGTGTCTTTTGGGCAATCTCGAGGAAGAAGTCCAAACATGAAATTGGTTTGCTGAGGTCTTAAGTGTCAAGTAATTTCTAGCTTTTAAGACTATATGAAATGTAGGTAGTTGTAGAAACTTGGTTTTTTACAGTGAGTGTAAGGATGAAAGGAAAATATGTAGATCGTCAGAAGAAAGTTTTTTTTTAAATAGCAGAATAGAAAAATCTGTCGAGCAGTTTTAAAGAACATTTCTGTCGTGAGAAATATCTAAATGTTCTCATTTCTTTCGTTAGATCTCATGTCACAGCTATTTCAAAATACGACGACTGGTATTGAAACAAGTAGGATAAGATCAGTCTTGGAAACAACGGATGCCACTGGTATTTCACTACACAACGGTTACTGTTAATATATGTAGAACAAACTTGTGATCATCTCTTGTTCCCGCTATTCCCAAGTAAGGTTTGCCATTAGGAAAATAGGACTAGTCCAATCCTAGGAGTACTGTTATTACTCAACACTACTGTTGCTATTAGAAAGAAGTACAAACACATTTAGTGACACTCCATTCCTGGAAGCGGGAGTTGCTGTTAAAGTCTGATAAACCAGAACTTGATGTTACGGTTATTTCCAGAAACAAGGCCATTCTTTAGGACCATATAATGTCGCAGATATACCTCAATACGAATGTTTCTTTGATAGGGTAGATACATTTATAGGAGCTGCTGGTGCCATTGCTATTATACAGTACCACAGCAACTTTTTATAGGTGTGAATAGCCAATTCTTGGAAGCACCTAATGTTACCGCTTCTCCAGAATACGATGATTGTTGTTGTTGATAAAGTAGGATGTTCCAAGGAACAACTAATGTCACTGTTATTCCCCAATGAATATTATCCAGCCCACTAATGGCTGCATTCAATTTCACTGGTATTGATATTCCTATGCACGATTGCTGATGCTGAAGTAGACGCATTTTTGGTATCACCTGATGTCAGTGTTATTCTTCAATACGGCAGTTATTGCTGATAGTGCAGGATAAACTTGTCGTTGAAAGCAAATGATGTCAGTGCTATCTACTAGCACAACGACAGCTGTTGCTAAAGTAGAACATCATGGGAGCATCTGAAGTCACTTTTATTCTGATGTCAATCAATACTACGATTGTTGATGATGTGGGACAACTCATTCTTAGAATTACCATGTTATTACCACGGACACTGCTGACAGGAGCGCCTGATATTACTCTTATGGGAATTCAACTAAATTTTGATCGAACTCTGATTTTTTTGTCTTCAAAACTGAACTAGTTGCTTGAGTTATGGTTGAATTATGGATTAAAAAATTGACTGTTAGCATCGGTGAATCTTATCATCATGTTTCAAAAAGTCAAAGGAGCAAACCAATGAAAGTATAATCAACCTTACATTGATTGGTTGTTGTTTGTTTAACGTCTAGCGGCAAATTTTACATGCATATATTCAGGCCAAATGATGATAGCTTTTCGCAATAGATTGAAGAACTGAGTCCCAGCATTTGACTATTCCCGAATCTGATTATTATTGAAGACTTCACATGAAATCGCACGACATGTGAGGCTAGCATAGCAGATAACGGCAACTCCGTCGACGAACCTGGTCTTATTCTCTTCTTGATATACATATGAGTTTTCCGATACAGAAATCAAAGATCAATATGAATTTTACTGAAATTTTGCAAGGAATGGAATGAAAGAGAAGAATTATACATAAATAAGAAAGATAATTTAACTGAAAGAAAAACAAAATTGCATGTAACATCTTTTTCAATTGTCCTGATGTTACTACAGATAGAGTTCAAATGAGCACTTTATTAGAGTAAATTAAGTTACTGGTTTCCTATTCAGGTTTTCCTGTGCGTATTACATAATAGAATATGTACAATGATATAGTTAGAACTAGTATAATAATATTAAGGAGAATCATTATCCATGTTGATACGGAAACCAAACAATACACTACACAAAATGAAGACTCAGAAATAATTTTGTAGACTACAAAATATTCATTTAACAGGCAATAGAAACAATTCGGGACATTAAATATATAGTGGTCAGATATGGTAACTTTAAGGCATAATCCTTCCTTTTGACATAGTATCTGTAAGCATCTCCTGATCCGCTAGTGGCACCCGTAGTGTTATTCAAGTTAAAATCCGGTAATAAGTCACATTCTGTGGTAAGTCATGAATAAGGAAAGAACGACGGGGCTGTGATTACGACAAACGGAACATATCAGTGGTCATTTGTGACGCAGATATTTATTACCGATCGACTAAGTTGTGGTGGCAACCGTAAAACTTTCAAAGTGACGACTTTAAAAGTAATGTAACCAGAAGTATGTGTTGCCCAAATATAACTGAATGCAAGCATAATTCAACTGATATACCGACGACAATAAAGGTTCTCATTAAAATAAATTTTATGGGGATTTTTATAAAATTACTCAGGTGTAATGTTTTGGCAAAAGATAGCATTTAGTTCCATTTTTCTTCCAAAAAGGGAGAAAAAATTCTACAGGAGAACAAGCTTCAATTAGTCAAAACCACTTTTCAAAACTATAAAAATAAAAAAAAGTCTTTCGGCATTACCTTGAATTGACATGTTTTGTTCGGAAATATATATCCATATCTAACAGACGTTTAGGAAGTAAGATAGATAATGTACGCTGCATAGAATTAATAATAGATAATAAATACTTTAAGAGATTTTTACAGTTCTGTTTCATATTTTGCAGTAATTAGTTTTAGGTATTAAAGTCTGATCTATAGTTCTTAATAACTACGTTATGACATGATCCATCTTTAAGATGTTGAATTACAAAAGCAGTCTTTACACATACCAGAGGGTTTCATTATCGATGGTTAACTTCAAGTTATTCAGAATACTTCTGAACTACGTTGAAAATGTAATGAGCTTTTTTGAAGTTTTCATTCGTGCATTAGTTATCTTATCCTCCTGAATGAGCTGTGTGTTTCATGTTTTTGATAAACTGACCAAACAATAACTACCCTGTGGAGCACAGCTACTTTCTTTTGATCTTCAGATGTTTGACAAATCGATTCCAATTGTTTGCCAACACAATAATAAAATGAATGTGAAAACAGCTTGTTCAAGAACAACATAAATGAAAGACCTTTTTCACTGATGTGATCTGAAATCTAATCAAATTTAGTTTATCTTGCCAACACTCATTACTTGCGAAATTACATTTATATGTACATTCAAAGCTACTAGGACATTTGATCTCGGGTTAGACTGGCAAGCGGGAATACTGATAATCTCATTTTATGGCTTGATTGGAAATACTACATCATTAATATACAGAAGAGGGTAAATAAAGAGTTATCACAATCAGTTGATTGACATGGTATCACTCGAGTTAAACTTTCAAATTGTTTATTGTTTTCTTTGCATTGTCGTCTTAACCGTTTGAGATTGTTTCCACAAAATATTTGTATGGTACTCTACTGTGACTTTGTGATAGAGTATGAAAGTTTCCAGTCTATTTATTGGGTTCCACATATGGCTTAGTAATATGGTTAAAAGGTCACCGTTCAAGGTCATCCTTTCCATTTCGAGGATACTTTAACAAATGAAGCATACGGAAAACAAACAAACAGAAGCTTTTTTTCAATTTTAGTACACATTGAATTTTTTTTCAGACAAACCGAATGTTTCGGGTTAAAAAATTGGTGGAAGACAATACAAAAAGTTTCAGCTATAAATAGAATACTACAAGAGCATGTTGTATTATAAATAATACTAGGGAAAATACAACACGTTAGCAGGCATATTACTGGATACACATTGAAAACACATTCATTGGAACAATTAATTTGACATTCCCGTGCCCTATTAAGGAAAAAGAAATTCTTGAAAACATTTTGCACTTGCAATCTTTCAGACCATTTATGGAAACTGAAACAGATCCATGTGAGTAATACTTTTCTCAACTTTCCGAACAGCATGAATCTTTAAGATGTTTTTAGATTAAAATGAATAAGTGGTATGTGGTAATTCTTTCGGTAAAATTAATTTTCAGTTTATTTTCATAAACTATTGTAAACAATTTTAGCACCAAATTCTCCACGAGGTTAACTGTTTGACGCTCTTACTTTGTTACACCCATGCCAACCGGCTATTTGCTGAGAAACTATCTTGCTATTTACATAGATGGCATTTGGATATTCTTGACCCTGTCCACTCATCCCACTTTAACAACTGGAGGAAATGCCTTGTTGCAGAATCCTGCATGGACAAACTTGCTAAAACAATTCGAATAGCTACATGACCTGTTTCTCTCTCACACAAAAATAATGTTATTTTCTTATTTACACCAACTGAAATTGCAACTACAAGTTAACAATGCGAATTTTATGTATATAGCAGTAGTCTACTAAAATGATGAACCCTATCGAAAATCAATGTTTCCATGTTTTTGTTAAATGTTGTCTGGCACCATTGTGTTTATAATGTGAATCGCCTGACATGTTTCGGATGAATACCGGGAAGGGTAAAACAAATGTATACTGTGAACAATATTACAGAAATAATAATATTATCTTCTTTGTCTGTCCTTAGTATAGCCTGTGTTCAAGTATTCGTTTCTAACACCTAGTTTCTAGCACCACTGATGACACATGATGTGCTGAAATATGGATATAATGTATCACATACTTTTGTATGTCTGTTTGTCTGAGAAAGGTCGTACACAAAACTTTTAGTGTCTTTTTAACTGTGGAAAAGAAGATCTTTTTGTCAGACGCCACTCTTATTCTAATAAAAAGTATTTCAATGAAATGAAGAAAGTTGGAAACCAGTCTTCAATTGGATGATTATTGACTTACTTATTAAATCTAAACCATGGATGACTTTTCAAATATTTAAATAACCTACAGCATTGAAACAAATTTTCTGCTATATCAAGGTATAACTTTTGCTATTAAAACATGTTAAATCTATTAGAAACGATCATAAAAAATATATGTTCCGTTAATACCTAACAGTATCTTAAATCAGTAAAAGGTTCAAAAGATAGGTATAATGTTTTAAATAGCAAACAACAAAACTTAAATGTGAAGACAAATTAATACAAAAATTAAAAATAATATTATTACAAAAAAAGTTCAAAACTTCAGAGGTATAAATATAGAATTATCCTAAGCATTTGGGTACAAACAATTTTCTCTTCAAAATTAGAGCAATGCCTACTGATATGGAAGAAAAAGAAATCATTGAACACATATTTTAGTCATGCAATAAAACATCAAAACTTTGGGAGGATCTAAATCAGTGGATTGTCGACAAAACACATATAGTTATCACTAAATTTGGTTTCGGCCTTATTTGGTATACTCGAAAAAATTTAGAAACTTAATAATACTATTAACTAAGTTTTACATATATAGAACAAAACTGTAAAGAGCAAGTCCATATCTTAGCACTCAGAAATTATCTAAAAG
>JAOXYJ010254923.1:0-10048 GCA_028566555.1 Lithophaga nigra | reverse complement strand
AGAAACGAGTACAATTTATAATCAGATTTATAATACTAAAATTAAAATTGCTTTTATATGTTGTTCTCTTGTGTGAACGTTTTGTTCATGTGTTGTCTTTTCGGGGATCTTTTAATAGAACTGGGTACGCTGGTTTTAAAGTCGAACACACCCTTATATGCATTTTCACAAATGTACATTGTCTCCCTTTGCAAGTCCATAACAACCAGATTTCTAAAGTGCTACAAAAAATTGCGTATTTTTTGAAAATTATGTTACAGTAGCCATTGTATCTGCTCCAACTATAGCTATCAATTCAGCCTATGCTTTACCTCGCACAAAAATGCGTGAAATTAATAGAATTTTTATTTCGTAGCCTACATAGCAAAACTTGTCTTCCGGATTGAACATGACAACGTGTTTATCCATTAATATTTTCTTTTCCGTTGGTGTTATCGGGACGTAAACTAGCTTCAAAATGAAAACAGCATTTCGTTACTTTACTTGTAATAACATTACCTTGTTACATATCACTATTTTATTGTTTCAACAGCTTCTGAAAGATAGGTAAATCCTGCCGCGTCCATGTTTTTGAGTAACTGAAAAATGAGTGTTTGACTGGAGATCACTTTTAAAGGGGAGACAATTTTCGCGAAGCGGGTTTCCGACTGTTTAAACATTATGAACAACTGAATCAGTAATAGATTTATCTACCGTCAATTGATTAATCTAACATACGAAGCAAATGGTTTGATAAAAACAATCGAGGCCAGAATGTAGTGTTGTAATTATGTTCAAAGTGAGGTTTCAATCCCTCAGGCGAGGTTGACCTTACCCAGATTTTGGCTGTTCTCTTTAGGCCCATTTTGATCGCTGTGCTTCCAATGTTTTGATATTTTTTGGCTCACCAAACTTTTGGCTGCGAGCGTACTTGATGAAGGTTAATCTAAAAAGCGCTTCGTACTCAGTAAAATTGATATATGTGATTTTGAAGTTTTATTTCTGTTGCCACTATAAAAGAACGGAAAGACAGAAACCGTAAGAATTATTCATTCTGTTTCTGCTCTTTGTTTTCCTTTATGTAATCATTTTTAGGAGTTCTGTTCTCTTACTTATAAGCCCTGTGCACAACAGAAACGGCACGATCAATTCTATTCAGTTGACACCAAGTTTTGAAACGGTATAATGGTTTTACTTTACTATTTTAGCTTTACTGAGATTGAAAAAAACATCTGTCATTTTATTCATAACTGAAAGACAAATCAACCGCTTAACGTGTCGACTGTGGCCAACAAACTTTGTCAAATCATCTTTGAATGTAAAATTAGGATTAAAATTATATTTACTCAAAATTTCTGAAAATTTTGACAATGCCTTGAAGGGAATCAATTACCAGCAGTCATATATGTCTTTAAAGGATATATGACTGCACAGTTGAGACAGAAAAATATATAGGTATCCAGGTCTTAGAATTATAAATATCTATAGATATTCGTGAAAAGATCAATTATGATGAATATTAAAACATACTAGAATTTGTTAAGATGATCACTCTTGAAATTCGGTAGCATTTTTTTCAAAGCTATCGCAAAGTTAGCTTTTGGTATTTATATTAATAATTCAATTCATTTTGTTTCCCGAGATATTCTTCACAGTGGTACTCTCCAAGTATTTACTCGACCATATAGAGAAATATATGGAATCACTTATTTTTGTAAAAACAATATTAAGCTCCAGGTAATAGCAGCCAGGCATATAATTAATACACTGATGAGTATACTGTTAGTAACCATTATAACAGTTCGATCTCCATACATAAATATGGTTGCCATGTTACTTCAGAAACATGTACCGTACATCCAGTAGCCATGTTACTTTAGAAATCCCGATACTATACATCCAGTCGCCATGTTACTTCCGAAATCTCAGTACATACATCCACTTCAATACTTATATACCTAATTCAATATGAACCATAAAATAATTTACGTTCCTCTGATTAATCTGAACTATATTATTATGAAAATATTATTCATGTTAGACTAAATGAAAAGAAAACCCAAACAATTTTATACAGGCAAATTGTGGCCTTACAGGACAAGACCGATGCTACCTCACACAAATGATGTCAAAATGGGCAACCTCAGCTTAAATATCTGAGCACTCTTCCTGCGGATCAATGTGTGATGTAAAAACCGCTTCAAGACGTGTGCTCGCTATTCTGCCCAACTCTCTCATGCAGAATCAATAGTTAGGATCAGTTATGAAGTTGTATACTATCAACAAACACAAAAGCAATGAGATCTACTCAATAACGAAGGCCTCAATTTGAGCGAGATATTTGCTCTCAGCTACTCGAGCATACTTCTCCGCCTATCGGTGCTAGTATATCATGTGACTTCAAGTTGTGCACGAGACTGAAAAGCGAACGTACATTGGCAACTCAGGGGGTTAAGATCTAGATTTGCGGTGAATAATGTTAATGAATAATAGTAATATGTAGAATAAATAACATCCGGCTACTCCGGTGTTATGAAATGAAGTGCCCCCAAAATGGGTGGATTGTTCATAGAGACACGGATTGGGACTAGTCTCACACTAAAATAAAACATCAACTTCCAAACAAAAAGCAACCAAGAAAATTTAAAACCGTTTAGTTTAAATGATGTATAATGCCCGTTAAGAAAAAGAAAAATCTGCAATTTTTAGCTTAGTATTTTAACACTTTAAGGTTTTTACTACAATTGGTGGTTTAATTACTTCAATGCTTACAAAAATAACACTTTTTCTCAAGCCTTAAAGTATGATTTAAGCATTTTCAGAATTGATGCAAACATTGCTTGTTAGTAATTTATTAGCATACAGTTTCACATGCAAAATATCTATAAAATCAAGTTATCAAAACTTACCACAACACTGATATTAACAAATATAAAACGATGAATTAAGTTATAAAAACTTACCACAACACTCATGTTAACAAATATCAAAACAATGTGTGAAAGAATTTGTAGGATTGAGTCTCTTTTACAAATTCATGATGTATCAAAATTATATTCAATTCCATGACAACGAACACATCACAGAGAAAAAAGCAACTTAATGTTAGTTAAACGTGAACATATATTTGATTTTTAAAATTAATCCTGGAGTTTTTCTAATTTTCACCTTTACTGCACAGCTACAAAGTAATAAACTGTCTTTCTGCTGAAACCTACAAAATTTTCAGGATAGCTTTATTTCTCGTCAATACTTGTATAGCAATTTTTTTCCTTAATATAAGGGATCATGCTTCCAGATGGATGTATTTATTTGCCACAAACGGAAAGTAAATTGGAAGACTGCTGACTTAGGTCTGAAAACAGATTTTCGATTTCCTTTGCAATCACAGATATCTTGCAACGGAAATCGTGAGAGTCAAGTTGTAAATAAAAAGAAAACACTATAAACAAAGTTTATCCTTCAACTGGACCATTTTTAACTACGAAGGGACGGGCATGTGGAAGCGATGTATCCGTAACTCCTCCTAAACCAATGAAGAGAATTTGATGAAACTTTTATAGAAGCCTTATGACATAATTCCATTGTGCACCTCCTATTTTATTTTTCCAATCAAAATTATTTTTGGGGTTTCCCATAGCATAACATGGACTTAGTCTGTATAACATGGGGTAACCATCTTGTATCCAAAACTCCTCCTAAACCAGTGAACAGAATTTGATGAAACTTTCATGGAAGCTTTATAACATAATGCCATTGTGTACTTCCTATTTTATCTTTCAATCAAAATGATTTTTGGGGTTTGTCATAGCAAATCATGGACTTCGTCTGTCTAACATGGGGTACCGATCTTGTATCTGTAACTCTTCTTAAATCGATGAAGATGATTTAATAAACTTTGACAGAAGCTTTATAACATAATGCCATTGTGCATCTCCTATTTTGTTTTTCAATCAAAATGATTTTTGCGGGGTTTCCCAGAGCAAATCATGGACTTAGTGGGGAAAGACTGGGTACGGGTATGACCCTGTCAGCTATGCTCACATAATTCTTGTTTTAATTATTTTGGTCAATTTATTAAATATTTTCAATATTATACGAAAACATAAAAAGATAATAAGAATTCAGATTAGGGTTGTTATAAAGGTGAAAAATAGTTGCAAAATGATTTATCGGAATTCTCTTTATATTTTGTTGCATGTATCGTATCATGATGTAACAAACTAAGTGACTTAGTTTGTTGTATCTTGGTATTTAAAGATGTCTAAAACCTCCCACATTGTGACATATCGTAATACTGGGATTTACTGATATTTGTTCGGTGTAATAAGCTTTTTCCTATTTTTGTAACATGATGCTAAGGTGTCTAAAAATTGCATCAATAGATTAGTTCATAATGAAAACATTATTTTTGATCCATCCTTACATTCAATGTTAACAGAAAACTTAATTCTTAATGTACCTAAAATACAAGCACACAGCGTTAGTTATCAGAAACTTAATGTGTTACATATACACTAGACCGCCTCAGTGGTGTAATGGTTAGCGTGCTCGCCTCGAGTGCGGAAAATGGTGGGTTCCATCCTCGGCCGGGTCAAACCAAAGACATTAAAATTGGTATTTGCTGCTTCACCGCTAAGCACGCAGCATAAAGGAATAAGATCAAAGACTGGTCGGCTCGGAGTCAGTATAAAGTTGGGTGACATGTCTTCCTGCGGACTGTTGCTTCAGTTAGCTAGCACTACAAAAATCCGGCTCAGCGTGTCGGTCTAGTACAAAACAGGATTCATATATCCATATCATAATATGTTCTCATGCTGAATATGGTTGAAAATTATCCGCTGGACGTTTACCATCCATCCACCCATCCATATACACGAGTAAGTGCTCAAACACCGAAGACGGAACAAGTTTTCAAAATACGCATTGCTAATGTTCTTCAGTGTAAATACAAATAAGAATCAATCAAGAAGACAAAGTAATACACATCATAAAATCACAAATTAAAAAAGAAATGCAAAATTTGAGAAACCACAGGACTTTACACGCCCTGACTTCTCAACAAAATCCGTCAATTGGCCCTGATAGTTTATGTCCAAGAATGTCAGTAAAATCGCGTATGTGAAAATAGTTCAATATAAATAGAACGAGAAGGTTTCCGAATCTCATCATAAGACCAGACAAGACCATTATCAACACTGAATGAGTAGCTTTGTGATAACCCTCTATCTGAGGCGAACACAAGCCCTACAGAAGTGGATCAGTTCTGAGTGCATACGCCTGCTACGTAGGTATATTACTACGCTGGAAAGGAAAGTTCACAATCGGAAAATTTAGTTTTTACGTTTTTTTCGTGTAATTTTGATTTTAATAGTCATCCGCTGTTTGTACATTGTAGATAGGTATAGGTTGAAGTACGATGCATACAGACAGATGAATTTGCGGTTCAATAATTTTAAGCTGATCAGGGATAGATAGATGTAAATAATCATTGAACGACTTCTCTTAAGAGATAAGACATCCATACAAAGGAAACAGAAATTTAATGAATGAACTCATTTTATTCCACATTTTCTGCAATAACCCCTCAAAAGAGTCTGGCTCATATGAATACAAGAAGATCGGCAAGGAGTGATGCAAAAACTAGTATCCACTGGAATTCCAATTGTCTGCTTAGGACACGTCCACATATATAGAGTTCGACAAAAACATTTCTATCAGTAAACCCTTTTGATTTCAATATTATCCAAATAAAGTACCTTTTAGGCAGAATCGTTCTTGGAAGAAATAAGCTTTCAATTCAATCCAAGGCTAGATATTCGTATATGATTTTCACCAAGGTCGGACGAGTTCTATCTCAATACTGTTAAGCTATGCACTGATATGTGCATGTACTGCAACTCAATACCTAGTCTGAACTGTTAATAACAGCTACTTTTTTATTTTATTTTCTTCTGTCTTTCTTAAGTAGATAATGATTATATTCCAAACTTCACCTAAGTCTATCACTATTATTGCAGTAAGTAAGATCTGTAGACGGATGAATGTTTTGATGTAGTCAGTCTCAGAGCTAAACTATTTGAGTCATTGTAAATACTTCTACAGCTATCAGGATTCATCAATTGTATAAACAGGATATTAACCAGAATTGTTTACTCAACTGCTACAATTCTAACAAACGTAATAAAATCTTGTCTTATCTTCAAATGAATGTCTAAGCAAGGGCTTGACCGAAATATATAAATTAGTTTTGGAACATCTTATTACATATTACGTAATGAACATTGCAGGCCAAATTAGATATTCACGGTTTCCGTTCTCATCTGGTATTTGTTCAAATATTTCCAATTATTCTTACATAACAAATGACAAAACATATAATTGTGCATGATTCGAATGAGAAACTAACTGTGCTTGGCCCTGAGTTGTATGTTGAGCCGGATAATTTCATAATTCCATTTATCTTTGGTGTTTGGTTTATCATGCCTTGCCCGTGCTTTCAGCTAATTTTGTTATATAATGCTGTATCAAATAATTTGATTTTTAGAGCACTTAAGAAAAGTATTGGAGGCTGGCGACCAGGTCATCCCATGTTGTAACATACTGCTTGAACAGATCAGTAGACCGTCAGCACGAAGGTGCGAGTTCGCGCATTACTAATGTCAAATGCGTCACTCAAATCATTCCGTACGTAAAAAATTTAATTCGTTTTCTCCCGAAGGTTGGTGGTTATCTATACATGTATATTTCGGTTTTCTCAGCCACTAAACGTGCATTGCTTCTATGATATAACACTTGCGTTAAGCTGTACCGAATCGCAAACAAGAAATCATTGCATATAAATGTCAAATGAGTCATTTAGAAAACAATAAACGCATTTACAAAGAAATAGCAAATCCTGTAGTTAAACAGAAGTTTGTCGTGCAAATAAACCAGCAAAGTCGATAAGACTGAACCTAAAATTACATTGCATACAATGTTGTCAGTAAGAGATTTTATCTTTAGAAATAGTATCTTTGAAACATTTCAATGGATTCATGGATTCAAATGTGGTGCAGTGCTCCTTGCTACACTACACTTCTTTCATCTGCCACACCCACTCATGGCCAACAGTTTCGTCAGTACCTTTTTTCTAGAACTGACACAGCATTTTTGTAAGGTAATTCCTCGATTTACAGTATTAGCACCATCTCATATCGTATGATTTACAATGTCCAAAAGTTGGCGATGTAATGCAAAAGCCCTGAACAATAATAAATATTAAAACATTTCAATGGATTCATTGTTTCAAATATGGTCAGTGCTCCCTGTTATACTACCCCCTCTTTCATTTGCCACACCCACTCATCGCCAAAAGTTTCGTCAGTACCTTTTTTCTAGAACTGACACAGCATTTTTGAAACGTAATTCCTCTATTTACAGTATTGCCACTGTTGCATATCGTATGATTTGCAACGTCTCATGGTGGCGAAATAATACAAAAGCCCTGAACCATTATAAATGGGCATCTATCAGATTTAGAAATGGTATATAATCAATGCAAAATATCCAAATCAATTGCAATAAAGACTGGTCTCCCAAAGTTAAGCATCTTGCTAACAAAATGAGAATTGTCTTAGATTGCAGTTGTCCAATATTTTACTTTTATACCACGTTTATTATAGGAGAAAGATTAAAGGTTTATATTTATTATCTTACAAAATAGAATAAGACGATTACCGAAGTTCACTAAGTTATATATCCGGAGAACAAGACAAGACATTAATCAATAAAGAATCAAGCACAAACAACAAAGACAAGACCATAATCAATACAAAATCAAACACAAACAAGGAAACAACCACAGACACAACATCAAAAACTAAAGCTTAGACAATACAGCCTCCCGTTAAAACCCGGAAGTAACATCAGGTGTTCCGGGAGGGTAAGCGTGTCCTGCTATATATATGTCACTAGTCGCATTGCTTTGTGCGTAAAGCCGGTAAAAAGTCGCAAAACAGTAATGGATAACGGTTAACGGCTACGATATAGGGAACATATCCGCATTTAATCTGTGACGGGAACACCTCATAAAGTTTAACCAACTCGTATGGCGACCGTAATTTTACAAATCGTCACAATTAAAAAAATAATAATACAGAAATATTCAATTCAGAACAGCCTTTCTTCTCTTTAGTGGAGCAAGGTTGAAGTTTATATATTATGACTCTGTCCATTATTGTCTATGCAAAATGTTTTATGTACTGCAATCAGGAAAGCTTCACGTAAAGAATTAATTTCACTTGACTGTATCAGGGTTTTTAATATAAGTTTGCATTCAAGTTGGTTCTCAGAATTACTCAAAGTACGTGGAAATAGTTTGGAATTATCCAACACTTTAAAATATTTTCAATAATTCAAAATCACATTTGAAGCGCTTTTCTGGATTAATCTTCACCAGGTAAGCTCATGATCAAAAGTCTGGAAAGCCAAAAAATATCAGAACATTAGGAGCACAAAAATCTAGAGAGAAGAGCCAAAATCTGTGCAACAAATACACCAGAAAACGCATACATACGTTTAAAAATAATTTACATAGGAAGATGTTAGCAAGTTTACTTTCAGTCATTATAACTGGAAAGTCATCGAAAATTAAATTATCTCAACGCAACTCGACAGCTGTTCATAAAGCTTAAACTGATAACGTTCTGCTACACGAATTTACGTTTTTGTCAGGAATATCAATCTCGTCTTATCATGGAATAACATAAATTAGTTTTAGAACATCTTACTACATATTACGTAACAAAAATTGTTAAACAAATTTTAGGTTTTGTCTTTCCGTTTTTACTTGACTCCTGTCTTTCCAATTATCATTATGTAATCAAATTCCAAACACGTGGTTGCGCATGAGCCGAATAAGAACATAATTTTACTTAGTCTTGATTTCCCAATATTTATTTTTTTGTTACTTTTCACTTTTAACTGTTATTGTTATGTACCTTCTGTGCTTTTTCAGAAGAAAAATAAATGATATTTCGAAACGGAACCAAGTAAGTTCTTAATCTAAACATTAAATACGGTTCGTCAAGCTGTTAGTGATTCTAGAAACCTTGCTGATATCTGCTACAAGATTTTCTCCCAATTAACCTATTTCATTTTTGTAGCGTTTATAAATATATTTGTTTTCTTTTTAAGGAATCAAGACTGCGAATGGAAGTATGATGCTTTGTTCAACCAGTGCTGTTATTATTCTTTAAAGGATAGCTTCCTTCTAGAATTGATTAGGGTGAGTCTCTGGGATATCTTTTGATACGATGATTTACAATACAAGGTGATATGGTGTGGGTCATAAGAAATCTTTATTTCAAGAAATTATTTGACATAGTGAACGGAAGCCAGTGGAACTTGCCTCCAGAGGAAAATATTTCTTTGAGCGATTTTAATTTAGCTTGAATGTAATATACAGTGGAAAGAAGACTGACTTAAGCATAGATCCCTGAACTAACATAACAAATTTCGCTGATATTTCGAAGAAACAAAGATTTTCGTGCACAAATATTAATTTCAAAAATTTACATTTTTCAGGATTGCCACATATGTAACAATGGTGTGTAATGATACTGTGAAAGTATTCACTAATACAGTTCCTGAAACATATGTTTCCTACTTTTTGCTTCATGTACCTTTTTTATTCGTTTATATTTCTTTTAACCTTTTTTGGCACGAAAAGAGCGTGTTCTACATTCGTTGGTGCATATGAACCGGAAACGAAACAAAATTGTATAAATGCAAGTAATAAATGCTTTCCCTGAAACGTTAAGTTTCGTACACAAACGAAATCGCAAACGAAACAGACGGAAAACGAACGATAAAATCGTGTAAACGAACGAACGGGACAGTAAATGGTACAAACGCCCGAAATAAACACTAAAATCTCCAGCCTCTCACAATGAAATTATGGGTGTCACTATGACTTTAGGGACACATTGCCATGCTTAAGGTTACTAGAGGCTCTTTAATTTTTATTATAAATTTTCCTGAATATTTCTGGTTTAAAACTGAAATGCAAGTATCCGAAAGGTGGAAA
>JAOXYJ010254812.1:0-10052 GCA_028566555.1 Lithophaga nigra | reverse complement strand
CAGGATCGGCAATTTCCCCCTACTCTTAATTTGTTCAAACGATTCCAGTTTTCACTTTATCTCCATTTGATTTTGACATGATATCTCGACGCGACTCCCGACATGTAGTTTTTTTTTTGTTTTTTTTGACACGATTCGATATTTGTCCAAAACAGAACTATAGGTAAAATTCGAATGAAAAAAATCCTTCCTGCGTATAGACGCAGCTTAACTAAAGGCGAAGCGAGAATCAAACATTGATTATTAAAGGGTAACCAGCGGGTCAGTTTGATAATATCTTGTCAGTATCTAACATGTCCGCTACCAAATAACTTCAGCCAAAATTCATTAAATGAAAAAAAAATCAATTAGACTATTAGAATTATGTGTTTCGGAATTGTGAACTTTATAATCTGTATTTGAATATATTGTGGCTTATCATCTACTTCTTGCAAAAATATCCTGATTTTTTTTCTTTGTTTTGTGCTGTATTTGAATTGATAAATACCTTCTGTACTGGTTTGGTTGAGGAACGAATTGGAACATAATACTGAAGATAGTTCATGAAGTAGGGACGGATATTAGATTTTTCTTGAAATAAACTTTCTTTCTTCTAATAATACTAATGTAGTATAAGCAAACAATGAAATATCTCATTATGTATCATGTATAATGTTTTCTGCCTATTTTTATCTTTTAGAAGAAATTCAATAATGTATAGTGCAGACTTCAATAATATCAAACGATTTTCTTACCTTCAAACTTTTTCGGCGTCTTTCTCGCCACCTTACAGTCAATATATTCAAAATTAAAAAACAATTTGACGGCTTTAAAATTTCTTACAGCTAAAAATTATACTTTTTCTCCGATAATCTGTAACAGCAACCAATATGATTGCGTGAATTATGAATGAATTCTCATAGCCTGTTATTGATATTTTATCAAATTATGTGTATTGTATTACATCGAGTTTCAGGCATAGAAATTGTTATAAAATCAATAACTTTCATCCACTAATATTAATTGCAATTTTAGATTTTTAACTTTAGCCAGAGTTAAAGTTTACTTTGACACAGATGTACTTAGGATTATGGTAGAACAGTGATTGAAGTAGTTTACCATAAAATTCAGCAGTTGTCTTCAGCTCTTGACAATGGACAAAAAGACATTTACCACGACTACATATCTAGCTGCGACTAACTGGTACATGTGGTCCAAATGATAAAAAAGTGTCACACTCACGACATAGATAAAAAAATGTCAGCAGATAAGGCCGTTAATTCTAGGTGGAGCTGCTTTTGGAAAAATGTGTCTCGCTTGTTTTGTTAGCTCAGCATCAAGTCGTCGAACACCATCAGATTCTTACGTGAGTTCGCGCGGATCTGTTATGTCACTGCCTTTTTCGAAGAACGTGTTTAGAAGGTTGTTCGGGCGGAGGTAGTGCATCGACAATGTCGAGCAATGAATGGGGCATTTGTCCTTGGCGTACAAGAGATGGCGTATGTCTTTCTTCGAAAATCCCTTCTCTAACGCCCTTCGTAAAAGCTGATAGATGGGCTGGTGAAGCGATTTTCCGAAGACGTACAGACGGTCTTAGTCCAACTATACCGGTCGAAGTAGTAGGAGGTTATTCATCAGCTTTGTCTTACCGCAGTCTGCCTTCCCAACAATTAGACCTCTGATCAGTCTCTGGGGAAGGAGAGTGATTGTGTCTGGTCATAGCAGCTTCATTGTACGTTCTCAACTTTCATTAATTTAAATGAAGGATGATCTACTGCATGAGATGCAAAAGAAAGACCGAGACTAGGAACGTTCAAAAGTCTATGACCAGCAACAGACGACGACGGAAGACTTGAACTTGTACCGTTTGCGGTTCGAAGAAGTCTTAGTTCATTGCCATTACGGGTCCCGGCTTCGGGAACACACTGATCAACCGTTTACCGGTTGAGATCATCTGCCAGGACACAACTTCACGGGACCTTGAACCAAACTGCATCAGCGTCTGGAAGCGGATGGAACGCCTAAGTCTTGATCGCTACCCATCAACAAAGTCAATCAGGCTGCGTATCGCCACGATGTCTGTTATACCAGACACAAGGATACCGCCACCCGTAACTCCGTCTGCGACAAGAACCTGCTTGACGAGCTCGATCGCATCGACAACAGAAAAGATGGATCGAAGCATCGTCAGGCCCTCTTCAGTACCAAGGTGAGGTTTGGACTCGGCATCAGGAAAAAAGTTCGTTGGTCGGATGAATTAGCGGAAGTGTTGCACAGACCAGTTCTATGCAAGTTCTAGAAGCGACGCGTGATCGTCGGCGATGTAGACAAGATGTGGGCTGTCGATCTCGTCCACATGAGTGCCTTCTCTCAGGACAAGGGATACAAGTTAATACTGAGCGTAATCGACATCTCGAAGTACGGCTAGTTAGTACTGCTCAAAGAGGGTGCGACGCTCAGAAATGCCTTTGGGACGGTGCTCAAGTTCCGCCTCTCCAAGAAGATGTGGACGGACAAAGGAACAGAGTTCTATAACAAGGAGGTCAAGGATCTACTCCGAAAGGAAGACGTCGAGCTTTACTCAACCGAGAACGCAGAGAAGTCAAGTGTTGTCGAATGCTGGAACCGAACCACGAAGGAGAAGATGTTCAAGTACTTCTCAGCCAACTCTACGCGCAATTATATCGACGATCTCGTTCATCAGTACAACACTTCCAAGCACAGATCCATCAAAATGACTTCTACTGCAGCAAGCAAGAAAGAGCATGAAAACGGAAACATGCCATCCATGCAAAAGCCCCGTTTTTGTATTGGAGACAGTCCGAATCATCAAGAAGAAGAAGACGTTTGAAAAGGGGTGCACACCCCGATGGACCGAACCACCGGCCTATCTTCTCAAGGACTTCAACCGTAAGGAGATCCAGTAATCCTTCTACGAGCCCGAACTCCAGAAGACGGATCAAGAGGTCTATCGCATCGAAAGGGTCTTGAGATCGAGAACCAGAAACTGTGAAAGAAGCCTATGTCAAATGGATGAGTTCCCCTTCATCGTTCAATTCTTAGATCAAGCAATACGACATGCAATAGTCATAGCAAGCTGAATTTACAGTCTTGGTGATCATCAAGACTAGAAAGATTGTGTGGAAGAGAACTTACTGGTTAGTCAGTGGTACGATACCATCCACTACTACTATCTCATCTTCGTTTGTAGTCGATCGCTTGGACCCTTCCTC
Organism: Lithophaga nigra; assembly: GCA_028566555.1. NCBI lineage: Eukaryota > Metazoa > Mollusca > Bivalvia > Mytilida > Mytilidae > Lithophaga > Lithophaga nigra. The sequence goes on along the minus strand of JAOXYJ010254812.1, from coordinate 6,840 downwards.
AGTGGCTCTGCGTCCAGTCTTATCTGTTGTTGGAATTCCGAGGGATGTGTCAGTTTAACGAAGGTCTTAATGCTATCTATCCTATCCTTGTTGTCGAATATCTGCTTCTCAAGCGTTTCATACTTTTTGTCGACTGCGTTAAACCTACCTTGCAGCATTGAATCTTGCCAGTTTTTCTCATACGTTTCTGTACTTCATCCGTGATGTGATGAATAGGGAACCCAAGTTATCTACTCAGTTGGTCGGGAGCTGGGAGTCCGTAAGGGTTAAAGTACACCTTTATCGACTTTTTATTGAACCAACACACCCAGTGCGTCACGGGACCGCTGAGGCTGTCGTGATTCAAGAGAGCGCATTTGACGGTGAGCGGTTTGTTCGGTAAGTCGTCTCGCATGAACACGCCTTTGACGCGTTGGATGCTCAGATCTTTGACAGCCTTAACGAGCTCCACGTGGCAGCGCTAAGTAAGGGAGTACTATGTCATGCACCAGTATCATCATTTTATGGAAAACATTCTTCTCGCATACTTCGCTAAACCTAGCTGTCCTATACCTTTTTTTCAAACTTTCCCTAGCTTCTGTCTGGTCGGAACATAAACTCATTTTGCAATGATCTAGTAGGACTTTTTTGTTATCATAAATGAATTCCTTTTTCTATAGCCACCTTCTTTTTCCTGCATCCTACAATGCTCCTTTCTTGACGTTTGGTTGATCCTTTTTCTTCTCTAAAAGGGCTCTAGCTTCGCTACGTCTTGCATAGTGACTCACCATCCGCACATATTCGTTTTTGTATCTTCGTTCTAGATACGCTTTTCTGGTACAACTTACAGGCACTTTTCCCTACCCATTACTTATTTATAGTATCGATGTTGAATCTAGGGCTCTTTTCAATTTGTATCATCATCTTCATCGCCCATATCTATCCATCACATCAACAATGTACAGTTTGCTTTTCCATGTCTCCGAGTTCGGCAAGTTTAGCCTGCAACGACCACACGCTGGGTTGTTTGACAGCGAGAATACGCTTACGCTGCAAAATGGGCTCCTTTGATGATATATCTTTTCTGGACAACAGTTCTAGTATCATAATCTTCAAAAATTACAGTTGTAATATCCAAGACCAGGCAGTTCACTAATAATTGCTTCCAGACATGAGTTGTTCAATAATCGTACATACATTTTATGTCGTATGTCTACCGTCGTCAAGTCAAAGTGCACAACGTTTATCAGAAAAAAGGTCATCCCAAATATCTTCACCATCATATTGCGAGTTTTGAAACGTGAGCTGAACACGCATCCTATCCATATGATCAAATATCGGGTAATCATCTCGGTTGTATCGGATGCCAGAGAAGTACTCCAAATCCGTTTGCAATATCTGAGGTAGATCACTGATTGGAATCTTGTCCTCAACGATCTTCCTCATACCTTTGTAACTTTTGTAAGCTCATCATCATGATTACAACTCATGATCCCACTCTCTTTAGGGTCTCGTATCAATTTTGTAATGTCCATTGGCGAGAGTACTAGTTCCATTTTCCAAGATGTGACGCTTTGTATCTGCAGCCGACAGAGTGATCTTGTTAATCTCTTCCGTGTAAATGGTGTGTAGTCTATTCTGTTGATATGCATCGGCTTGTAGATTTGCTGTTTTGTCTTAAACACGTCTTGTAGTCAGCGAACTTCAGATTACTCTGGATGACGTTTTTTTTTCACCCCTTTCGCCTTGTGTTCGTCGTCCTCTACTTTGTAGGCATACATCTGGGCACGAAGATCGACAAACTCTGTCATTGGGTTGCCTCCGCACTCGTCTTTGAACATGCCTACGACCTTCTTGTTCAAACTGGCAGGCATGTCAGATGGGTGATCGGTGGGGGTAATCGGACTTGTCTAATTTATTCTTGGCGTAAGGTATCATATCCTTGTAAGTCTTCCGTCTCTATTTCGTAGGCAAGATGGCCGTGTCGGTAAACAAGAGCTTTGCCTTGCTTCCATACATCTTTTGTACGAAGTTGTAATGGAAATCGTACATCAACGTCTTGGACAACGAGAATGGAGGCTCCTAGGTTAATCGCTTTGTCGAACACGTTTCGTTCTCTTCACGTGCGCCGTTACCAGGTAGTCGGTCAACATGGTCCCTCGGTCGAAATATGTCTTAGCCACGAGCTTCATTGCTTGCTCTTATTGTTCACCATTTTGGCTTCTACTCAATTGCTGATGTTCTCCATCGTCTTCCCGAAGACGGAGTTATTCATCAGCTTGAAAAAGTCCTCGGATTTGCTGGTACTCTTAGCTCTTAAACTTGTGTTCAGGTCAATATATTCCTTCAGCCAAGTCCGCTGTTTGAGTCGGATGGCCCTATGTACTTTCGGCAGCTTCATTCCCAACTGGAGATATTGTAGGTTCCTGTAATGCAACACGTACCTCTCCCTTTTAAACAGTGTTGGGACTAATTTGTTCACTTTGTCTATTCCCACATTCTGTGGTGCTAATGGATAACAGTTGTGAGCGTCTTGGAGCTTCTCTGAATAGCTTGAATCGATCTTCAACATATACACATATTCAGCGTGCTCGTTGATAGTTTTGATGTTTGGTATGTCTGCGCGGTCAGTCCACTGAAACACCCACTGAAAGAGCTTGAGACATAGCCCATCAATATAGAATATTAGCGTCTAGGTACGTCAGATACGTGGTGGGTAAAGTTTTGTCATATACTCTGACGTAGGGGTTATTCGGCTTTGCATGTGTATGGCTAATCCTGGTCATTCCTCCCTTGATACACCTTTCGGGGTCACTGAACAGCTCCAACATCATCATCGTCATCTTTGTCGAAGCATTGTACGCCATACCCGGATCTGTGAACTTCCAAGCTGGATCCAAGCGGTAATTTTTCATGCAGTTGTCTCTGAAATTCTGTAAGATGTCCGTCAGTAGCAACACGTCGGTTTCAAGGTGTAAGTCGTGATAGTAGTCCAACGTTTTCATGTGAAACTTCTTCCATGCTTTCTTTGAATGTTTGTAATCCTTGTCACTGATGTCTTCGTTGTTCAGTTTCGAGTAAAAGTCTTTCTTTGCCGTTTGGTTAGCTTTTCAGCCCAGTCCAGGTAGTCGTGGGGATTCAGATATTTCTACTTGCTGGCTTGAATATTTAAATTCAGGACTTGTTTGAATAGTCATCGACTTTCCTCCCGCATGTAGCCCTTTTCTCCTAAATCTTTCGATCATGATTTCTAGCTCCTCCCCAATGTCGGTCGCTTCGGTCATGGTGAACATTGGAAATAAGCTACATCTTCCTCCTCTCCGGTAGAGGGGTGAGCTTTCGACAACAACACTTTGAGCACTATGTTGATCTTCACCCCTCCTTCGTTGGATGGGATGGACTCACTGATTTTCTCTACAATGAGAGATTTACTCGCGTTGATGAACTTTGGAGCGTCGAAATTGTATAGCCCTGAAATGGTTCCCAAATACACCATTCAAGGCTTTTCTGTTGTCCTTGATCTTCAAATTGTTAGCTAAAGCGGATCTGTATTCTTCCACTTTCCACTATGTTTTCCTGGATCGCCTTCCTCAGCTTGTTCTTGCTCATGCGAGAATAATCATGGAGGTTATTTTCCTATGCGATCTTTCTTAGATCCTCAATGGAGTGTGTAACAATTCTTTTACCAACCATTGCATTTATACTATCCGATGTTGACTAACTAGTACTCTGTAAGATGATTACATTTTCACCTGCAACTTTTGTGGATTCCATCTTTGGATCTACTCTTACAAATAGTTTTCTTTGTAGTCTCCCCTATGTTTTGGAGGCTTAATGAGTATTCACCAATTTATAGATTCTTTGCCCGATTTTGACCAGAAAATGTCCTGAAAAATGGGTGGTGTCCCAGAACCGACAGATATATACAACTTTAAGGTGACAGAAAATGATAAAACTTACTCCATTATTTTTATATATATCTCATCTGTCACTAAGGACAATTGAAAGTAGAGGGAACATTTTAGTTGTTTGGATGCATCGTTTGCTCTATTCAGATGTTTTACATTGACATTATTTTTTCCTTGTTATTTTATATTGAAATGTAAATTGAAGAATCTTTTTCATATGAAATATGAATTGTTGCATGTGCTTGATCATATTTATCCAAAATTGTAACAAGACTAAATTATAAATTATGTCCATTACTGTAATTTGTGTTTGACAATGGGTGTTATAAAAAGTAACTGACCAAGCAACGAGGGGCGGTGGTAATGAAACATTAATAATAAGATATATCCTACTATGTACTTGCGGGTGTCTTTTATAGGATTATCTCATAACAGCACAGATTTAATTTTCATTGAAAGGGAAGAGCTGTGATTTTTTTTACTTACCACAAATTTAGTCTTTGATACAGTGAATATCTTACAGAGATGCAATCTGACACCTGTGACCGATACCCTTTATCCCATAGGCTCTACCCTATCGCACCTCTTTTAGAACACTTCTTGCGTATTTGTACGTGTGGATCACCCGGTCTGAAATTTAGCAGACGACAATGTCGGTAATGATGTGTCGCAGTCCATGGACAGTTGAAAGGAAAAAAAACCCGTAAAACAAAATACAGGAAGAAAGTGAAATTTCATATCAGAAAGTGTTGTTAGGAAAAAGTATGTTAACATTTTAACTGTATTTTTTTTGTGTTTCCTGCGAAAGCGCTGTTGGGAAAAAGTATGTTAACATTTTTAACTGTATTGTTTTGTTTCCTGCGAAAGCGTTGTTAGGAAGAAGGATGTTAACATTTTTAACTATGGTTTTGTGTGTCCTGCGATAGCCATGTCACTCCGTCGGTGGCGTCCACTTAGTTTTCTTACAATGACGCGAAAACTGTTTTTTTCAATTCTTTTCAAATTCTAAAATGTTGCTTCTTAACGTTAATTTTACGATTTTCGGTCATGAGGTAATTATCGAAAACTGCGTCGTAATGGATATACAGATTTAAAGAAATTCCTGCCGTATGAAGTCTCGACCAGTATGAAGCCTCTTTCTTGCCATGTATGATTACCTATTTACAGAAATAGAATGTCGGCAGAGCGGATTACATGTTTATGCATACAGATCGTATGATTAATGTTGATCTACACACTACCATGAAGCGTATGCATTTTGCTTTTTCCTTTAGGAGAAAAAGGTCATAACACTTAATTTTGCGTAAAAATTCTCAACTACAATAATATCGAAAATGTTCCGTTATAAGAATTCATGGGAACAGGATATACAAGTGTTCGTTAGAATTGCTTGTGTAACAAGATCGTATGATAAATATCACGTTGATTGACACACCACCATATGAAATATACGCCTTTTGATTTTCACCAACTCTACTTGATAGAAAAGAAATTGAATTAAAATGAAACATATGAAAATCATACCCTCTGGACTTTGTTTAAAGCATGTATATGAGAAAGGATTACATATGAAATACAAGTCGAATGGCAAAGCACTTTGTGGCTATTCAAAAATCTCTAAGTCATAACAAGGTCTTCAACAATGAACCATGTAAAAACGTGACAGAGTGAAGGTAGTGGGCATAAATACTGACCGGCATGAAACTAGGCAAACCTTTTTTCAGGACATATTTAGGACAGAAATGAGAAATTATCTGACAGGCTCCAAGAACTGTTAAATATAGACCATTCTTAATAAAATGCTCATTTATATTCACGAGATCGCGAAAGAGAGGCTAAGCTAGGCAAAATATAAACAAAATGGCATCATCCAGCTAGCAGTGTCAACAAAGATTTGAATATTTTATCCGATATTTCTTTTGCATAAATGTATGTGGAAAATAGTTATATCAGATAACAGCAACAGTTCTGGAAAAGTTTAGTTTTGTAAAATGTTCAGATAATTTATGTTCATATATTAGAGGACAATAACATCTGGATGGTATGTTTTATTAGGCACTGCTTACTCATCCGAAGCACCTGAGTGCACCTTATGTTTTTGTTGGGGTCCATGTTGCTCATCCTTGTTTTTAGTTTTTCTAGTGTCTTTGGTGTTTTTCTGTCTGTATTTGTCTTAATCCGGAGTTTGTCTACGTCCCTTGAATTATCATTTTTGTAGTTTACCCATCGGTTTTCTTACCTTTTCTTATTACCTCTTTATATGCTATCAACTGATCCTATGTAAACAATATACTATAAGTACGGATATATGATCCTCGCAGGTTCTTACCATTACATAAATTAATACTTGAAAATCAATGTCGTGTGTACATACCATAATTATTGAAAAGCCAATATACATACATATATATATCAGTGTTTAAAGATTTCAAAGGCTGCTTTGTGAAAAGATGTTATATTTATATACATGTAATTTTATTAGAGATCTTCCAAACAATGTTAAAATATTTGCATAACTGATTCACTGAATCCGCAATTGTTAAAGGCACTGTACTCTGAAATAACTTTTATCCATTCAGTCTCTCAATGCAACTTTCTTTCTTCAACCTTAGATGATCTAAATTGCCAATTTGCACACGAGGAATGTTGTGTTACTATTGTAATACCAGTTCCCTCCAAGAATTTATTCACAGCAAATCCATGGTCAGCCATGATTTTGTCCCTTGATTCCAAAAGTTATTCCAACAAGATGTTGCACGCTGCGTCGTGCTAAGAATACCCCCACTCGTTCATTTGTTGTCAATTCTAACTCGTTCGGTAAACAGGAAGTAGATGTGTGGTAAACCTGAAAAGGGGAGACACGGTACAAGTCACTTTGCCAAAGCCAAATATGAAATCATTTCTTCATGTAGAAGCTGAGAAATCTGTAACGAAAGTTTTCATTACAGCAAAC
>JAOXYJ010254702.1:0-10052 GCA_028566555.1 Lithophaga nigra | reverse complement strand
TTAATTGATCTGCGTACATTATATATAAACATATTGATAATTATCTAAGAAATAACCAGTCTTGACACATACTGGATATGTGTTCTTACTCATTTAATCTATCTAAGAAATAACCAGTCCTGACACAAACTGGATTTGTGTTCTTACTCATTTAATCTAAGAAATAACCAGTCCTGACACATACTGGATTTGTGTTCTTACTCATTTAATCTATCTAAGAAATAACCAGTCCTGACACATACTGGATTTGTGTTCTTACTCATTTAATCCCATTGAAGCTATACGTAGGAGTATACTTGTAAAATGTTTGCACTAGGCAAGAATTTAACCAACCCTTGATGCATTTTAATACAATGAAAAACACGTATTTTTTCAGAATCACTAATGGTAATTTCTCTACTTCTTTAGCAATGCGCATACTTCTCGGCCAGTGTTGTTCTCATCATATGGGTTTTTGGTTCTCAGCGTTTCATGGGTTGAAAAGACATCGTGACGTCACAATTTATCACTGTTCATCAATTGTTTTTATATTGTGACTCCAAGAAAAAAAAGTCGACCTTGCCTAATGATGTCATGTTCAGTTTCAAGTAGTTTTTGCTTCATTAGGTATGAAACTTGAACATATATGCCCTTGATATATATCTTAACAATATACATCTGGTGCGATTTATGCTGGTGAATGGAACGTGTATTACTTAATTTGCACACAAACTATCGAAAATTACCACTTTTAGCCGTGTTCCGCAATGTTTTTGTTTATTTATTTAATATATTTTTTTAATTTAAACTAATGCTCACATATAAAATTCGTTATATTTTCTTTAAAACTGGATGTCAATGCTTGTTGTAACAGTACAGTTAAATAATTAGGTATCCTTAATTTTGTATAATCTGGGGGCAAAATCATGTCTCCTTCTTTACCAGTAGCTTGAGGTAGGTGCCTTGGTACCCCAAGCAGTTAAGGACGCCAACTCACAACATCAAGCTTAACACCACTGTCGAGAGTTTGGGCCTTGCTTGCCCTGCTTTATGTGTTTGTGTTTTCAGCTATCTACACAAGGTCAAAGGTTACCTTGATTCAGATGGATATCTGTCAGGGCTTTTCTTTATAAATCTAGTAATTACAATAAAGCTTGAAAAAAGTACCGAAAGTGACAACAGATTCCCCAACTGCAAAACACTAAACCAGTAACAAGAATTTTGACTTCAAAAAAATGTATTATCTTGTAACAGTTCGTATTGAATTTTATTGTTGTAACTAATTTCAAAATTTGCGGGGTTAGTTTGTCCTTAAACAATATGTAATCAAACATATGTACAAAAGCTGTATTACTTTAATATAGCACAGAAAAATATTATGCTTTATCCTTTTACATAACTGTTCTAAAATTATTTTAATATATGTATATTACAGTTAGGGAGGTTGCATTTCATGCCAATATACATGGTTCGATTGCAGTGGCTACGAATCAAATTATTGTCTTTGATGAAGTTTCGACAAACCTTGGGAATCGATACAATAATACAACTGGTGTATTTGTGGTTCCTACGGCGGGTGTCTATGTCTTCTACCTCAATCATTTAGTGTTTCCTGGAACTAAATTGACGGCCGAACTGTTCAGAAATAGCGTAGATGTTCTTGAAATATATGCAGGAGTCTCTTCGCAGGAATATGGTCCTGGATCAAACTTAATTATCCTACACCTTCGTGCTGGTGACCAGATCATAACGACTACCATAATACTGGGAAGGTATTGAACGGACCTTGGTGCGCCTTCTCTGGCTTTCTCTTGTATCCAGATATTTGAAATAAACTACATTCTCATGTAGAATATATTACAGATTTTTGTTATATTTCAATGTGCATGCAATCAAATTAAAATTAGATCTCCGCACTTAATCCCTATTTTCATTTTGTTGTTTACTTGTCACCGTGCGGGAGATCTAACGACGCTCCAGTCTACTTTCTTTTCTTCTAGTTTCTGTAGTATCTATAATCTCAAGGTCAGTAGGATATATGAGATTTTAATATTCACTAACATGCAGGTTATTGAGTGAAAGGATATCAATATATTTGAACGTGAAAGTAAAGGATTTGGCATGATGGCTTTACTTTTTGTACATGGTTTTGTATGAATGCAGTTTCATATGAGTACAAGACCAAGTAGGCTATTAGGAATTCACATACATGTATTAGTAGCCATTGGAATACCGATTGTTTGTTGAAATATTAATCCACAAAACTATACATATGTTGTAGATAAAAAAAAGCCAGCATTTTGATAATGTCATCCTTAGTGTATTTGTTATTGGAATCGGTGTGTTTTTAACCAAGTAAGATTTTTCGTGATCTAGGACAAGAAATTTGTATCTGCGATTACCGTTTTTGTAGAAGAAGCACTGTTTAATTGGAAGTCTTTTGAATTTTTGAGAATCCACATTTGATTGACATCACTGGTCGAGTATACCTCATCACAATATTTTTGAAGGTCGTCTTTGATAATCGTTAGGATCTTAGAAAGGGGTTTAGTGGAATATCGAGAGGGACCATCTCTATGGATTTTGGTATAGTGTAGATACCTAATATAAAGGAGGAAGATTTTCATCGTCCTTGCTGATATTAATATAAAAGGAGAGAAGGATGGATTTAAGATTTTCTAAAATCTCTTTAGTGAGAGTCGTAATGGTGTACGTGGGATTACCTGATGAGTTATCAATAACAAGTTCTTTCATTAGGCATTCAAAATAATTATTTCTACACACAAAAACAATATTACTAGAGGCTTAGCCAGCTGGAAAAAAAATATTTGTTATGTAAGCCAGATAAAGCATCCACAATTGTGGGGTTCTTGAAAATGTTAGAACCTTTCATTCTTATAAGAACATTGCAGCCTCTGAATGTGTCTTTGAATAAAGAATTGAACAGCTTTGGTCCATTGAGATAAAGTATCAGTTCAACTTACTCACAATTAGCCCATTTTCTTGCATATTCCTCCACTGTTCATCAATAATATTAAGTTCTATTTCCAGTTGATGGGTTGGGGTAAGTGGTATTTAGGGCCCTTGGCCAACCAACCCTTGAAGATGGTCATTGTTGACAATGGCAAGGTCACCAGTAATCACGCAACCAGCAGGACAAAAACTAAATGAGGACGAAGAACATGAGCACTCGGGAGGCTTGGATTTAATGTCCTCAAGGGTAACGTTTTCTAACACCCTTTCATGTTCAAAATCTTCGATGCAATGGGTTTAGTGTAGATATAAAAGATGATACGTGTATCGGTAGTTTTATCTTGGAAAGTATGGTCTGTACAGACTTTTGGTGAAATATATTGGTAATCCTGATTGCATCCTAACCCTGATTGGGGAATTTGACTTTGAAAAAAACTACATTTTTCATCAATGTTAGGAGTCCTTGTCATGGGTTTGAATAGCCTATGTTTCGCAATATCCATTATAATTGCTAGTGATGTTCCGATGATCGATTATAATCGAAAATCGATCGAAATGTAACATATTTTCGATTAATCAATTATAATTTTCAGTAATCGATAATCAGATGCAAGTAAATAATTGCATAACAGTTTATTTGTTTAGCAGAAATAAAAAGATTATTTCTGCTCATTCAAGAAAAATCTTAATTTGCTTATGAAGTTATCTTAGATGTATGTTCTCAAAATATTTCATTGCCATATGATAAATAATATTCCCATGTATGAGTGACTACGTGTCAGCCTTTATGAAAGTGTTCTGTAGTAGTGAACTTTATAATCATGTAAGAGAATATTTACTGTGATAAATGAATATAGTATTAAAGCCGATTATAATCGAAAATCGAATCGGAGAAGCAGTCCAATTATTCCGATTAATCGATTATTTCTCAGCCGATTCTCAACACTAGTGTAACATGAAGATGTTCTTTGTAAATATCGAAACTGCTTATGAATGATCACTGGATAGTCTTCCACAAAGTTTTTGTTGTTCATGCTGATCAGAATTCTAAGATACCTATTTTAGCGTCTTGTAATTTATCAATGAATAGCCGTACGTGAGCCGCTAGTGCTTTTGTTTTGTTTTATCATGCCTCGCCTTACGTTTGCTATATTTACATGTCCTCTTGATTTTGCATTGCTATTTCAGTGTCTTTATGTTTTCGCCTTCTTAATGTCGAAACGGAATCACAAAAACACGGAAAAAGACTCGTACAGCTTCTATGCTCCTGTTGTGTTGATATTTACACCTTTATCTTCAATGCAAGTGTTTAATCGGAAACAATTTCAAATTTTAAATTAAAAATTGAAGCAATAATTAACAGTTAAAATTTAGTTCTTAAATATAGCAAAAGCCAAACATTTTTCAGATGAACAACCTTTAAGGTATAAAAGTGATAATAAAAAGTACCTAAACTTTGCACTTTGGAGTATATCTTTGAAGAGATGATGTGCCTGAAGTCTACGAAAAATGCTTTCTTGTTGATAAAATCAGTGCTAAATATTTCAATATTCAATTGAAACAGTCTTTTGTCCAAGCAAGTATTACATGTGTACATACGACCCATCTAAACCGGAATCATTAATCAAGCAGTCCTTCATGATAAAAGTAAGAACAATTTACCCAATAAGGATCGTATTAGTAAGAACAATTTACCAAATAAGGATCGTATTTTATTGATATCTTGTAAGATGATATTTAGAGACACATTATGCTGAAAATATCCAGTACAAATTGTAAAATTCTGTGGAAATTAATTGAATGAGATATATGACAAAGCGTACATTTATTTATACTCATCTTACAGAGCCTCTGAAGGGCTTTACTAAGAAAAAATATACCATTTTCTCGATTTATTTTTTCGAAATCACGATATATAACATCGTTACCAAGATTTATCGTTATCAAGATTTAATACTTCGAGATCTCGATTGGCCAATTATAAGTTCTGATTGGTTAGAACCGCTAAAAAGTTCTCTGAAATATCCAACTAAACCAATTCATGTTTAAATGATTCGGAAAGGGACCCAAACAATTTGTTTTTTAAACCAGTAGGAAAATTAAGATGACCTCTACCCTGTGGAAAATGTTGAAGAATATTCTTTTCAGAAATCACTGAACCTTACATGTTGGATTGCCCTTTAATGAAATTACTAGAATTTCTTCAAATTTGTCCTGAAGTTCGTTTTTTATTTAATTATATACATTTTTGATTAAAAAACATGTTTCCATGCTTTATTAAGAAATAAATCCTGTCAAACAGATATACCCTAGTTTCCTTATTTATAATGAAATTGCAAAATTTTGGAAAAATAGCTTTTATCTAGTCAGTTGAAATTTCTGAAAGTATTGATATAAATTTTAATAGAATAAAATTTAAAGTGATACATTTATGAAAATGCGTTATTTCAATTTTAAAATTACAGTATCTTGTTAATACATTTATAGTTTGGTAGTTTATTTGCACAATTATCTATCAGGTTATACCTCGGTATAACATCAAAAATGTATCAAAATTACCGATTCGCTAAGAAAAAGATGGCTGAAGGAATTTGAAGGAATGAGTCTTTTGATATACTTTCTAAACATGATTCTAAGATGACATCCTTCATTTGCCATGTAAATAAACTCATGATGAATTCTCGATATATTTATCCCTTGCAACTGTCCAATATATATTTTTTCTTAACAACAGAGGTGAAATAAGAAACCAATATTACTGAAACTAATTAATAAACTTGATTATAACGCTTGCTGAACATAAAAAACCCCTGCAACAAGTCGGTCACTTCCCTAGTTAATTCTTATTTAAAAATAAAGTTTGGTGGGCAACGGCAACTTCCGGTAACATCTTCAAGCGACTCAGTATATTTTGTCAGTTTTTACATTGTATATTAGAATCGAAATAATTCATGGGAGCCATATATTCGTTGTCAGTTCGAATTTTATCCCGAGCAGAAGAGAGGGAGAAACGTTTACGAATTTAACGGCCCGCCCATGTTAGAATTCCAAACATATCTGTGGTTTCCATGAAGTTTTACCTTAAAGAATTAATTGACAGTCTTTAAGTTTAATTTTTTTTAGATTACAGATCCTACGCTCGTCACTGTAGAAAGTTTATCGAAAAGCCAATAAGAAATACACTTAAAATACCTCCAAGTAATCTATCAAGTTTATGTTTTCTGTATTAGGATAGATGGGGAAACGCTAAAAGTCAATAAATTATCCTTATTATGATCGTTTTCTTCTGTTTTTTTTTCTTTTTTTTTCGGAAATCCAAGAGAACCGCCATCAAAATAAAGTTTTCTTGTCTTAATCAGAAAAACTACAGAATATTTTTGAACCCAATTGGTATATGACTGATCAATGAAAGATATTTAACAAAGTTATTTTGAGGATATTTTGAAACAGGGTTTACAAACTAAGTAAGCTCCGTGTTTGAATTGTGCCGTTTATTCTCTGACAAGTATGCAAATGCACACAGAATAAAGGCACTTTTCTTTTTGATACTAACTTTATAAGGTTGAATTTAAGAAGATCCCGTCAAAGGTTAGAGCGAATCTGATATTCAATCTGATAAAGACAGCATCAGACAATTGGTAGGGCATATTTTCTAATCATCTAACGCGCGAATTGATTCAGTTAGCTGTTTGGGGACAGACAATTAATTCTAGCCAATAATTATGCGTGATTGACCTTAAGTAATAAATTGAGATATCGGAATAATAATCGAGATCTCGGAATAATTATATCGAGATTTTAAAATATTAAATTGTAATAACAATATAATAAATCGGGAACTTGGAAATACTATATCGGGATATCGATATAAGAAATCGAAATATTAATAAGTCGAAATCTCTGAAAAAGTCGGAATTTTCTCTTCGTGTGTCCCTTTAAGGACTCCGTAGAACTCAGATGTAGTGTTAAAAATGTAATTATTTATTTTGTTTTGTTTTACAGTGGTAGCCTATGGTGCAAACTGTGCACGTGATCTTACGAAGGACCAGTGTATTGACCTCTATGCTGAATGTATAGAAAGTGATACGTACAAATGTTTGTGCATAACTGATTATTATAGAGATGGTGGAAATTGTTTACACAGTAAGCAGTAAGAACTCGAATCCAGAGTGTAAAAGCTGAAACGACAAAATATAGAGGTTGATCATTGACAAAAAATCCAGACATTGTATTTCCACATTTCATATTTTGTTCTTGCTAAAATGAACATATAGTTTCTACAAATACTATTCCCAATCAAGCGTGTAACGCATCATTCGCAAGTATGTCTCGGTTGTTTATCTTGAATATGACCAAAAGTAAAGTAAAACTGAAGAAATACAGATTGAATAGTACATAACGTCTGTTTTTACTTTTCGTTTCCAATTAAACATTTGAAAGGGTACTTTGTCACGTTCAAAGTGAAAACTATGAAGTAGGCTCTTCAACGTCGGAGTACCCAATACAATGTTACATAATACACGTCAAGGTTGTAACAATTGACGTTTACATGTTTGTCAAAACACGAAAATTATCGAGTGTGAAAGGAATATCTAAATTTAACAGCCTTTTATACCGTAGCAGTGTAGACCAGTGTTATAACGCTTGGAAATTAAAACATTGTAAAATTTGCTGTAGGGGTTCGAATCGCGACACAATTTATTGTATTTTTTATCATTAGAAAATGTACCTGAATATTATTATTATATAATTATTTTATTATTATTTTAATTAATTTCAACAATATTCTATCCAGTATAAGCTGAAATGTATTGGGCAGAAATTAAATTATTTATATATAGGTTTTTATCTCAGATTTAATGATAAAAGGGAAAAACTTTTAATGTTACATCGTTTTGACGGGAACCGAGTGAACCCAATAAGTTTTGGCGTTGTATTCTAAACGTATATATTTCGACAAGAATCTAGAAGCAGTTTTTTGCTCTTCTTCTGTCAACTAAGTCCCTTAGGATTCATATTATGGAAACTTTAGACGGTACCAACTCATAAAGAATGATCATAATCACTGAAAGTTTTACAAAGTGTTACTTGGATGAAAGATTGATGAGAATGCAAGAAGTTTCAGATTTTCAGAACCCAATACTAACATTTCTAATTCTCCCGAAAAAAGAGTGCCGCATGACTTAAACTTTATCTGAAATTTATTGACTCGTAAATTTCTAAGAGGTACAATTATCGCTTTTATCAAAATTGTTTCTCTACTTTCAATCTTCAATACATAAAATTTGTCAACTAAATGTTAATATTTTTATGTCATCTAAAATGCTGTATATACAGCTATTAACAATAAATTACGTAAAAATCTAATATTGTCTTGAAACGTTGTTGTGTTTCTTTAATGTGGTAAATATATAATAGTTGATATCACTGATAAACCAATTTTTCTATATATTATGAAATTGAAATCGAAATTATCACTTTTGCAGACTTACTGAATATGTATAGGGTTCTCCTTTTTGAGAATAATTCAACTGATGGGCAATGTGTTACCCTGGCGGAACATCCACGCACAATGCTGAACTGTCAAAATTAAAGTTAGCTTTTGTTTACGAAATTCGACTGTCGAAAACTGAGCTGTTGAGAGAACGTTACAAGTGAACTAGCATTTAGTCCTAGTCTTCGGATAAAGTCAATTTTATTAAGAAGAGAGTTTTTTCAAGAAGACAGGCTAAAAGGCAAACATATAAATAGGTAAACAACTTGCTAAAAGTCGAACAAAAAATTCAGTTGTGCACATTATACTTCTTCTTTGTTAAATGTCATGAGAACAGTATCGACGTTTTAAGTTAATTTCTTCCTTAAAATACCATTTTTCTTCTCACAAAACTTTAGCTTCAGCTTTTAATCTTTTTGACAAATCAGTGTAGTTGCTAGTGCTCTTGTTAAAGTAAGGCAGTCCTCTTTACCACCAGGAAATTGCTGTCAGGTATACTTTGACATTAGTCCGCGATTCCTTTCCTAAAGGTTTTTTGTGGGACTTACTTTATCATGTACTCTAGTAAGTCTTCAACAGAGAAATTTTTGATTTGATAAATATGACAAATTGACAATTTTGCCATAACGAAAATCGAATCTGTATACAAGTAAATTTCTTGTTAGATTAGTACTGTAGCTAACCATATGGTTTGTATTTAAAATTTACAACTTTCGTTAAAATGAGAAACAAAATAAAATTCAGGTGTGATGTGTTATTTTCTTCTTTTCTTTAGAAATAGCTCTTGGTTCCGTTTGTACATACGGTGCTGCTTTGGATCAGTGTCTCGACCCATACTCTGAATGCACATCAGATAGTGGTACTTATAAATGTCTGTGTAAACCTGGTTATCTGACATTCAGTCAAGCATGTACACCCGGTAAGTTCATATTGGTGCGCTCTTTTTGCAAATGGCAAGCTTTTCCCGATACAAACAACAAAGATAAGTACAGATCACCCAGGAAGTTCATACTGGTTTGTTATTATTGCAACTGACTATTGCCCCCGAACACAAACAAACGTACAAGGTAAGCTAAGAAACCTTCTATTCCACGTATTTGTCAACTGAAAGTAATAATCAAATACAAAAATAGCTTTATAACTTGGATATAATGCATGCAACAGGATCTTGGAGGCAAATGTATCACGATGCTTGTTCACAAGAACTAGTACAGCTCAAAGTACCCTATCACTCTATTGTTGGTGCTAGTGGCTGACATTTGGATCACAAAAAAACCCCAGAAAAAAACAAAACAAAACCAAAAAATTGTAGTTTTGCTGGCTTACCTGTCCTAAAGGACCAGATAAGCATCCATATCGTCTCCATCGTAAGGTATAGTTTAAAATGAGGATTCATATAATATTTTGTTCAGCCCTCCGCTGTTTCTTCCGTCCTCCTTAATTAAATTCATTCTTGCTTAAGGTTATATCTCCATTTTTAAGTAATAAACTAATTGCCACGCATCTACACAGTTAATCATGTTAAGCTTTACGTATCTTCGGTACAGGCTACGTTTTCTTTCTTTTTATTTATTTATTTTTTTTTTTTTTGGTTTCTTTATTACCT
>JAOXYJ010254592.1:0-10054 GCA_028566555.1 Lithophaga nigra | reverse complement strand
AAATGTCTCGGTTAAAGACTCAAGCTCATTAGTTTCTTTTGTAATAAATAGTTCATGTACCTCCCTGCAAAAAAAAATAAATAAATAAATAAATAAAAATAAAAATAATAATAATAAAAGGTCATAAAATATCGTCAATTTGCTTTAGTGAAATACAGTTTCTTCTCTACAGTAAATTCTTTCTACCTCAGACTTTTCAATATTGTTATAATGCCTTGTATTGCCTGTTTCATTTTTTGAATCACAAGTGTATTTTAAAACAATTCTAATTTTTTTTATATTATTTTTGGGTTTTTTGTGCTACATAATCTTGATGTATTTAAAGATATTTTAACCTAATATTTGTGTTATGTGCGTAGATCACGCTCAGTGTGGGTCGATTTTCAATACATATGCAGTACATTTTGGAAGTTCGTACGAGGAGAATGAGACTAACCGTACGAAAGTTGTTCGTACGATTAGTGCCGTGGCTAATCGTACGAATGGTTCGTACGAGAAGTCACTGCCTATTTTGAACATCAAGCTGAACCGTAAAAGGGTTGCTTATCTCTTTAATTATATGTTTCTGGGCAAATACAGCAAAATAAAATATCAGGCGTGAAAGTGCGGAAGATTTTACTGCTCTGTCATAATCTTATATTTTGGTAAATAGCTATATTCCACAGTTCAAACACTCTGCTAACAAAGATGGCCTTGAACTTGTTTGGGTTGGAGACCGGTAGTTACAAGAAGAAAAGCGCACCAAGTTGAAATGGGTGCCGAAAAGAAAACAGATGTAACATTGCCCTCGCCGAATGACAGAAGATATATTTCTTACGAAGAGCTGAAGAAACACAATAAGCCTGACGACCGCTGGATATTGATAGAAAACAAAGTTTACAACGTCACAAATTGGGCAAAAAAGCATCCTGGTGGTGCTAAAATTTTAGGACATTTTAGTGGAGAGGATGCTACGGTATGAGTAGCAAATGTCATTTCTTTTTATTGAAATGGGGATTAGATGCACAGCTATCAATCACATCTGCCAAGCTTTTTAGGGAAAGGAAGAGAGGGGAATTTTGAAAAGTTGGGAGATGGAAATATTTGAAGAATAATACTGGGGTCCAGAAATCTGAGTTTTCACATATGGGATTGGATGGATGGATGACAAGAACAAAAAACCTACTAATCTTTGTCAAGAATCATGTATTTCTCTTTATTACAGAGCCTTTTTCCATGTTGAACACACCCCTCTTGTTCAATGTGGACTCTAAACTATATGTCTTTAAGTAATCCCGATACTTATGTTATTGTTAATATGTTAAATGACAAATTATCTACATATAGGTGTTAATCTAATTAGATCCAATTGACATTTATTTCTTGACAATTAATGACGTGTGCCAAAACAGTAGGTGTCAATCAAACAGTAATCTTTCAAACTTCATTGTTAATCACCCTTTTTGATGGTGTCATCCTGGTTTGCCCACTTTTAATTACAGGTATAAATAAACATGGAGGGTTATGTTGTTTTAACAATTAAAGTTTATTTCTGAATTGTAGTTATATTTTTACCTGTATTTTACCTGTAAAATCTTACAAAGAATACTATATTTTACTAATAAATTAAGGGAAATATGTATTATTTTGACAATAAATCTTTAATAAACTCTGCAGAAACAATTCAATTCCAAAAATTAAATGTAATTTTGACGAGATATGTTACAAAAATGTGTTACCAATTTGCCAGAAGTATTTATGATTTTGAGATATTCTTGGATAAAATATGACTTATTACCGGATTTTAAGATGAGCAACACGATGGCTGCATTCCCTTCGGATCAACTGATCCCACTCCCTGTCTTAATTTGGTTCGGTTTGCTCTGTCTTTAGTTCAACGTGTTATGTTCTGTGAATCAATTTTGTCTTTGTTTGGCTGGCTTTGTCCTTTTTCGATTGACAGTTTCTGATTGCGCCTTTTTATTTTCGAACTTTACATACAAATCTTTAATACGTGCATCTGAATATGTTATACTGCTCCGTGTGTTTTTTTGCCTGGGGAGATGCAGGACGGGGCTACTTAATTATGAAATCATTTCCTTGTGTCACCCCTACTTTTCTAGGCACTTTCATATGAAGAGGGCCTGAGTTTTGTATAACCACATCCTTTGACTTAGAACCCTTTCAGAGTTCGTATAGACATAATGAAATATAATTTCGAGTCCATCAGTTTACGCCTCTATTTTTTCTACATGTTCCCAAATAATAACGAGTTGAAGTCTATATCACATATTCCATACCTTTTTTGAAATCTTTTCACATTGAGTGACAATCAAAAGGCGTGTAATCTACCCTATATTTTTCATTTATTCTTAACTCACAGTTTACAGTTATCTTATATACATGTAACCATACATATCAAAGCAAGCTAGTGTACAGAAGCGAGAGACTACAAAAGCCACAAGCAGTCCTTTGTATGCCCATATTAACCGAATCGACAAAATATAAATGACAACAGTCTCATACTTTCGAAAGATGATGGTGTAACAACATATTAAACTGATTTTTAAACTTCATTGCTCTCACCCACCTCCTTCTCTCTCTCTTTTTCTTTGCTCTGGATATTTTACATTTGCCTTTACACCTAATACCCAAAACAAGGATGAGAAATTGAAATGTAGATACTATTATTCAGTGAAATTGCAGTAGAGAGCCATGTGTATATATAAGAATGGAACTGGAATAGAACAAAATAAATCAGATACTTAAAAGCGAAAACACCTGTCTCGCTTTATTGTAGACGCAGATACAAATACAAAATGTATATCGCATTAGGTCATGAAAAATCATACTTCTTCAAGAACCACACCATAAATACACTAAGGATGACACCATTAACATGCTGGACTTTTTAATTGACAATTTGTTGAGTTTGGTGGGTTGATATTTAAACAGACAATCGGTATTCCAATGGGCACTAATTGTAAATCCCTACTCGCCGATTTGTTTCTACATTCTTATGAAACTGAATTTATACAACACCTTCTGAAAGATAAAAGAAGAAACATCTCGCTAAATTCTTGAATTTACGTTCCGATACATTGATGATGTTCTTTCACTCAATAACCCGTATTTCAGTGATTATTTATAGCTCATATATCCCAGTCAACTAGAAATTAAAGACGCTACAGAAACTAGAAGGCCAGCTTCATATTTAGATTTCTCGAAATTGATAAAGATGGACGACTGAAAACTAGAATCTACGATAAACGTGATGATTTCAATTTTCTATTATGAATTTCCCATTGCTGAGTAGCAACATACCTTCTGCCCCTGCATCTCAGTTGATACGATATGCTAGAGCATCCTATCAGTATTAGGACTTCACCAACAGAAGTGTGCTACTAACAAAAACTACTCCTTCAAGGATATGAGGAAGAACGATTGAAATCAACAGTCCTAAAGTTCTATGGTCGCCATCACGAGTTGGTTGACCATTATAATGTAACAATATCGCAACTTGCTACAGACCTTTTTACATTTTGCTAAATCTAGAATTTAGTCGTCGCATCTCACCAACCAGATTTGACTTATTTCTGGCCATGACTTTTGTCTATTGGACACATGTTTTTCGCATGACGGGTGATGCATGCATAACAGGAGACGGTTACCCTGTCGACGCACCCGGTCTCACTCCTTGTCGAGTTAAAGCGATCACGTCCAATTCGGTTCTCGTTGTATTCCAAAGAATTTTATGAGTCTGGAATTTCGGTATACTACACTTCCTTGTACTTTATGCCTGAAACGATAAGCAGTTGCGCATGCACAAAAACAGTAGTTAATTTTCCGAAATATCACCAACTATCTTTATTTCTTCTTTTCGAAAACATTTAGTTTTTCTTTATTTTAGCTATTTTTTGCTTTTCTAGAAAATCAAAATGTAAATGGTTTAAACTGAAGCAACCAATTTTGCTCAGTGAAATATTATATCATGTTATCTTTTCCTTTCTTCTCGTTTGAAGATCACTCTTTCAAGTCCCATCATTGGTGATTCAAACGCCAGTGAGGTCACAAAAGCTGCCATGTACGATAATACAAGATGACCAAGGAACTCATAAATCTAAAACATAAAGAGTAAAAATAAGTAAGTTGTAAGTTTAAATTTTATTTGTGATTTTGATGTCATCATTCAGTAACTTAACTATTTTGTACGCGACAGTTTTCAAACAATTTAATGAACTTTTAAAGAAGAGCTAATTGGGGGAAAAATGATGAAGATTAATAATCTATTGTATTGTAGGTTTAAGAGAAATGCATCAACTGTTGAATCTGTGATGAGTATTTCTTTTTTACCTTTGAATTAAAAGTGCAGGATCATGACCAGAAACCTGGCAAAAGTCTGTGATTTTTCCCATAATATTAAGTCCCATTCACTAACTAGACTGACCTCAGCGATAAAAATGTCGGAAAAGACTACAAGTTGTGATAAAACCAATGTTACTTACAAATTCACTGTAAGTTAGGTGGATCATTTTGAAGTAGATACCATCAATGTTACTCACGAATTCATCGTCAGTTAAAAGAGTCATTTTGAGATAAAACCAATGTTACTTACGAACTCGCCGTCAGTTAAGTGGATCATTCTTTCTCTCGTAAACAGGAAGTGATACATTATGATGATATGTACAAGATAAGCCATGTATGTCAGCCTGCTCAATGGAATAAATCCTTTCCATGATAAAATTGTATTGACGAATCCTGCAAATGAAACATATATTCAGTGTAGCTGAAATATGCTAATTTGAAATTAATTTGCTTGATGATACTATGCTTAAACGACCCAATTTGTAAATAGAATATAAAAGAAGTTTTGGAATAATTTGAAAAGCAAATACATGCTTGAAATTAAGTATAAATTTGGGCAAAGAAATTTCAGCGTCTGTCATCCTCTTTAATTCTCCCTTCGTGGTTACATCAAATTTCTTAAGGATATTTTTTATCCCTGACGACATTCTAAATCACACGCCTGATTAGCTCCTACTTAAAGATGGAAGAAATGAATTGCATACATAAAAATGCACATTAATTTGTTGAAGATTTCTCATGTGATTTCAGATTTTTATAAGTATTTTGATCGCTATTCTATTATTCAGACAGGTTTCCTGGCAGATTACTGATCACAATGATGAAAATCATGCACTCACTTATGGTAAAACCTAGGTACCTGCACTCCCTCAAGGTAAAATCAGTTTAAACTAGGTGTCTGAACTTCTTGCACGCTATATTAAAAAACTTCACACCTCTTTCGTCTGTTCACATTATTATTAAGTTATGATAGGTGTGACGTTCTAGTTAATATTTGGGGAGATCAAGTCTGCTTTTGTGTACTAGTATTTGCGCAGATTTCGAGTCCTTTTTTCACATCTGTACAGGTTGCTGGTGCCCCAAGCACAAATTTTAACAACTAGCAGATGCAGATATATTTCTCATTAAGTTCCTATCTAGCATGTAACATTTGTAAAACAGCAATATCTAATCGTAACGGTTAGGGGATTTTATATTTTTTTTCAATGGGATGGTTAAATTAAAGTCTAATTTTTAATACATTTTGGATAATTTCGAGTAATAGTTTTGTCGCCTCTGCTGCCCTCTCCGTCATTAATGATCCAAATTATCACTATCCATACCAAACAAAATTTCAGAGTTATGTACCTCCATATCCTGTTGCACAAGTAAATATTACCCAAGCTACACATGCTCCCCAGACAGTTCTGTGTGTAGTATTGTAGAGTGCTGCCACTTCTGTAGAAAGTCTTTCCCCATTTATATCATCATACAAGCCATACAACACAACAAGGGCTAACCCAGTAGCAACAGCCCATCCAAGTAAGTTAAGAAGCTGAAACAATCAAATACCATGTATCATATACCGCAAATAATTGAATAATATGTCATATCCCAAATTAACCTGAGACATCCATATTAGCCTGAGTGGTTGTTCCGAGAGGGTGATACGAGTCGAGGGTTGATATGATATGAAAAATCAATATTATATTCTGTTTATCTTATATTGTATACAAGACGTGATTTATATGGTTATCATCACGCGTGATGATATGGGCCATGTGGTTTACTAGGGATGTGATATGAAGTTTCATTCCTAACATTATATCTATTACTATTATATTGTATACAGGTGATTTACCAGCCGTGACTGATATGGTTATCATCACGCGTGGTGATATGGGTCATGTGATTTACTAGGAATGTGATATGGAGTTACATCCCTGACTGACGGGTAATGAATGACATGTGCTAGGTCTTATAATTAGTATCACATATGCAGAAGAGTCGTATTTATTACTACATATATGATATATTTAACTATCGGTACTGAGAACATTCCAATAAATTGTCGATATTAAACATTAAATCGCGAAACAATAATCAATTCTGAGAAATTTTATTGACAGATCTACAAGCCGACACGTTACAACTATGACTCATATGGCACTTTAGACGCCATCAAAGATACGAAAAACACGGAGTTAGAGTACTTTACTGCGTACAGATGTACATAAATGGGCCAAAATATTGTTCTACTTTTAGCATAATATATGCAAGAAGTAATAAATTCTGAACTGAAAATAGTAGTGTGTCGACAGTGTGTTCCAGACCAACTCCAAGATACACGTGAAACTCAAGATAATAAAACACACAACAAATCATTCACCAAGGAAGCACACAGTTGTGTTTTTGTTCTGTGTTTTGTGTTATTCCTTGTGTTAACTACAATTTTGTATCGGTCTGAAACATCGAATCGATACACTACTAACAGTATAAAATATAAAAACATACATTTTCACAAAAATCACATTTTGGAAACTACTTCCAAAATACCGGTCACCTTAAGTTTTTCAGAATTCTTATTTATAAATTTGCATAACATAGTAAAAGCTCCTCCAAATAATTTATTTAGTATTCCCCCCGCATCCGGAGAACCAATCACTGAGTAATTTTGTCGTATGATGACCTTGTTCATTTATATTAACTTATTCGCTTAATTTTTTTCAGTGGTATAATACTAATGCAATTTGTTGGCACCAATCTATTAAGTTCGATGATTGTTACCTTATGCATGCGAAATTTGCAGTTAGTTCTGTAAAGAAGATATCCAGTATACATTCCAACTAAATATGGACCCATTCTACAGTATGACCGTAAATAGATTTTATCGTAGTGTTCATTACTTGCCCTAAAATAAAGGAAGCAAAGAATATAATTGCAGTTCATATTTAATCTGCTTAGCAAGCTTAAGCGGGAGCACTATTTATAACTTTTAGCAGTTTTCACATTTCTCGACTAGTGTTAGAAAAATTGTTTCTCCTGTGATTTTTTTTTCTCAGTTTTCATTGCTATAAGATACACAGCACGTAAAGATGAAATGATATAACATGAATATGTTTTTGTTATTGTCGATGATCTGGCCTCACATGATCACAAAGGACTCAACTCAACAGTTGGAATATTTTTCACTTGGACAAACTGTTAACGTGGAAGCTACGTGGACAGTGATATCGGAAAAATCAACTGGAATTGTGTGTTTGTAAATTTGTAAGGTCTAGAGTACCTGATGTCACTCCCGGTTTTTTGTGGGGATTCACATCGTACGTGCTTTGGTTTTTGCGTCGTCTTGTTCATGTTTTCTTCTTCTTCTTGTTACCCTTTTCTTTAGTTTTATATTGTCTTCTTGTCGTTTTTGTGGTTTTTGCGTTTCTATCTTCCCAATTTAGCCTTGTCTACGGATTCTGCCTTTCTGAATTTGTTCCTTCGGTATTCTATTGCCGATATTCGACGGTCGCTATTATGAATTATTTGACATTTTTAATGTTTTGTCTCATCTGAGTGCGGACATGATTTCTTGTTACAGGAATAACCAAGGAGACACTTGAGTTCATTCGATTCCTTCTCTGTCTTGCTTTATGCTTTACTGGACTATACTGATTTTAGAACACAATTGGATTCAGTGTTGGAGGGTTACCGAAACTTGAGCAGTTTTTCATTTATACAGGACTTAGTATAAAGAAAATCTGGACAGGTTAACAGCTGACCCAGTGAAACACTCGACCTATGGCAGGTATTTGGATACCTAAACACATGAAGCGGGGAGAGCAGGACTCGATCTCGCGACAGCAGCGTTAGGCTTTTGCTTATCAGTTAGCGGTCTTAATCACTCGGCCATCCAGACCCCAAGAAAACACGGCTATTTACATAGCTTGATATCATTTTCAAAAATTCGGACACACACTTCATATATAGAATGGCAAAACACCTACTGGGTGGGTCAAAATATAGAAAACCAACGTCAAAATTTCTAAAGAAAATAGTACAGTTAATTGAGTGTAGGATATTTCATCATTAAACATTTGTATATTTTTGCTATGTACTTCATAGCTTCCAGTTGTGTTCAGTTGCAACTAAAATCCTACAGGGAGATATCCTAGATCAACTGGACATTGTAATCATTTCAAAATGTCCAACAATTCATAGCAATATATATCTAACAAAAGAATACTATATACATTTGTTATAAAAAGGAAAAGCTGAATTCAGTAAAATTATTCATTAAATGTTTACTTTTGTGGTGTAGAATACATCTTTTGTACCAATACATACCCATCAAAAGGTGAGGCTGAAATATCGTAATGAGAAGAAATCACACCCGTCGTTATCCAAGTTCCTAACAAAAACATCATTAAAATCCCGACACCAACAATATGGAAACTAAAAACAAATACGGAGTATATCAAAACCAGAACTGTACTATAGTATCTTGATATATGTTAACTATCAACTAATTCTTACTGGTACTATGTTATCTTAATTTATGTTAACTAATAATTAATTCTCACTGGAACCTAATGTACACAGAGTAGTCAGAGAAAAGTAAAATGTGGAAAAAAAATTTTAAAGTTTGGGATCACTTACTTTTTGATGACATGAAGTAAATTTACTCGGACAGTGTCGGTGTGTAAGGTGCGACATTGAATTGAATAGAGTACTGTTATCTGTACAATTGCTAAATAGATATGGCAAAAAATATAAAATAACAATTAACGTTTAGTCATATTATTCCCGTTATACTGTGCCACCATCCGAACATGTAGTTTCGTATTATAAGAAGGCAAGGCGCAATATATTTTTATTTCTGGATATTGTAGTGAAATCACCTAATATATGCATCTAACATGTTAATGGCGGCCAAATCCTTCACATTCTTACAGATATCTGTTTCGTAGTGTAGATATTAGTGATTGGTAACTTTGATATTTATTAAACATTGAATATAGTGAGCTAAAAGTGGGGATACCTCTTTTTCTTTATATCAATTTAATATGTATCCTATCAGCCATTTATATCCATACTTTGAGAAATTTCTATTGTCTGGATATGGAAGTTAAACACCAATCAATCGATATTGACTGGAAAATTGAATTTTTTTTCAACAAATTCTGCATTTTCAAGGATTTTTCCCTTTATAATTTGTTATAAATTAAGGAACTGACGCATCTCTGTTTGACAGGGCATATTTCTTAACGAAACATGGCAGTATATGTTTTTTTTTTCATTGAAGATATTTTAACGTGTATATATAAATAATAACTTTTGGCTAAATTGAAAATAATTCTATTGAATTTCCTTTGAAGAGTAATTCACCTTAATATGTACATTATGTAGATGAATCATCATTAAGCTTAAATAATTATAATAATAACAAATCGCACTTACTAATACAGAGGAAGAATGATGAGTGGACTTAATACATAAAACTGCATATCACACGCCAAATACCACGTCCATCCCATACACTACAAATTACGACAAATACACAAATATTCTCAAATCCAGAAGAACCAAATCGGAAATAGCTAAATAATGCAAACTCTTGAAATATACCAAATGTCTATAGGGTTGTCCGAAAGTGTTATTTTGTTCCACTCACTGATAAACCGTTAGCTCTATTCCACTACTGCAGGTAAGGAAGTGAAATGAACTGGGGATATGAAAATCATAC
>JAOXYJ010254373.1:0-10054 GCA_028566555.1 Lithophaga nigra | reverse complement strand
AAAATTGATGAATTATTATGATTTTGTTTTTATATTATTTCAGGAAACAGAGAAATGTGAATCACTGTGTCCAGGTATAGTATCTTATATATATTTTATGTAGTAATAAGTTTGCCAAGTGGCTAAATCAAAATTAAAATTAAATTCTTCAGACAGTGGATATATGAAATCATAGCATGGATATAAAGAGTTTAGTTGAATAAACATGAAAATTTTTCATAATTGCCATTTGTAATATTTTGGTGATCTATCCGTACAGCAATAGTTTTTAGCTCACCTGACCTGAAGGGTCATGTGAGCTATTGCCATCACTTGTCGTCCATGGGGTCTGAACACTAGAGGTCTAAAGTTTAACATAGAGTTCAACATATGTTCAATTGGAAAAAGCTTTAAAAAATCTTTAGAACTAGCAATTGGAAGGCAGTCATATTTTGCATATATGAAGCATTAGTAAGACATAAAGATTAAGTTTTGTACAAGTGAGGTTGGGGAGTCCGTGGGGGTTTAACATAGGCTTCAATAGGAAAAAGCTATAAAAATCTTCTTCTTTATAACCAGCAAAGGTAAGGCAATAATATTTTGCATGAAATATCAGTACGACATGAAGATTTTAATTTATACAAATAAAGGTCCAGGGGTTCATGGGTTCTGAGCACTGGAGGTCCAAAGTTTAACATAGGCTTCAGTGGGAAAAAGCTTTAAAAATCTGAAGAAGAAGAACCAACAAGGGAAAGTAAGCCTTATTTTGTATACAGCATCAGTAGGACATGAAGATTCAAGTTGGTACAAATGATGGACTAGTGGTACCATATTCCTTTGCAGAAAATCCACACCCCTTCTTTGCTCCTAAAATCTCCGGTAAAAACCTAGTTTGTACAGATAATCTGCGGTCATTTTTGCAATTTGTAGTTTGGCATTTTTGTAGTTTTTCTATTGATCGAGTCTTTAGTTCCTTGAATTACAGCTTTTCATGTAATTCTTTATTAATAAAACAAAACTTTTTGAAAAGCTGAAATATTATGAAACATTAATAAAATTTTGAAAGTTTTACGGCGACAAGTTTCGTAACGAATTCGGTACGGGTTGTAGTATCCGTATAGTGTTTAACAACATTATTTGAAGTTTCGAATACTTAGAAACTGTTTTTAGAACAGTATCAACATAGCTATAGACAATCAAGCCATATATATTGACATCTGTATTCAATCAAATATTGTCAAAACCGAATGATTAGTACACACGATTGTCAGCTAAATTTAACACTTATGACCACGTGATGTTTGTAGGTACAGGTCAACTCGTACCTTTGCCAGCTCGTACCCTACCAACTCGTACCTGCATCACATTGTACCCCATTATTACCGACTGGTATATATGTACCAACTCGTACCTATATCACATCGTACCCCATTATTACTGACTGGTACCTATATTCACCAACTCATACCCTATATTTACCAATACATTATATTGTGATAATTTTTTTGTCTTTACTAGAAAATGATTGAAAAAAATACAGAATAATCTTTCGTGAAAAATATTTACAATTTAATAACTTCTTTCAATCACTACCTTGAAGCAGAGACATATAAAACAATGTCTCTGCTTGAAGTTTATAAATTTTTTTTTTGATTTACTAAAAATAACTGAAAAAATTACAGAATAATATTTTTGTTATAAAAAATATTTAAAATTTAATAACTTCTTTCAATAACTACCTTGAAGTTTATAAAATGATTAATTAAATTTTTGTGTAGAAAGCAATTCATTTTATCAACAATTGATTATCACACTTGCTAATTGAAAGTAGTTAGTAATGGTGATTGTTTTGAAAATAATATAACATGTCCGAAAAACAGTCAGTAAATAAAAACAAGGAAACTGTGATGAAAGCGGCCCCTGAAACATCAAAGAGTGTTGAGTTATGCTTGTACAATCACCATCTTTCCTCTGAAGGAAATGTATGGTTTGAATATTGTAAAAACCAAGCCAACGAAAAAATATTTAAGGAAAGAAGATGAGATACGTATTAATTGCAATCATGGTTCGTCCACGCTGCGTCTCGTGTAAAAAGACAGTATCAAAACGTCAAGAAGCTCTTCAGTGTGACACATGTGACAATTGGCAGCATCGCCTGTGTGAAACTGGTATGTAAACTTAGTGTATTTTATCATATATTTTGATAAACACTTTGTTGTTATCGCTTACGTTAGACAAAATTCTCTTCATAACATCGCTTAATTTAGGTGTTTTTGATCGCCTTTTTTCATCGTGTTCTTATTATAATTAAAATTATATACCAAATCTATTATTTGAAATACGTACTTATTAATCGTAGTACTTTCATGTTATTATGTTAATTGAATGTTTAAGAAAGGCACCTGATACGTGTAATATTTTAGATATTTCTTCTTCCATTAATGAAAAAAATTGGCATAAAAATAGTCTCCGATAAAAATAACATGGTTGTTAAAGTAGGTACAACGAAATTTGCCAAGAAAAAAGCAAATATATCTTTTTACCTGGATCAGATCATATACATTTTCATATATAATTCAAAATTTAGTTTTTACCCTGTTTTGATTTGCAAGTTGAAATTCCCAGTTCACTTAAGAATAAAACATTTCCCATAGCCTTTATGTTATTTTTTTCTATAGTAAGGAATCTGGCTATTGAGAGGCGTAGTTTTTCCTTCCAAAAACAGGCTCTTAGATTTATTATAACATATTTTGATATATGTGCCTTTTTAATACACCTTTCTCCTATAAGTTTAATCGCCACCGAAACTGTCAAATTGGAATTTATATAATATGTCATAAGAGATGGGTTTTAACAGACAAATAATTAAATTTTCAACGATCCACGGAATCGTTTTAAACAGTTAAACAAATAAATTGCTGGTCGTTATACTAAGGTGTGAAAATTGATTAGTGGCACGCGGTCATAATTACAATGCTGATTGTATTGACACTTCAATAAATAGTTATAATTACTAGCACACGAATCAGAATTTATTACCTGTAATTTTAATATGTGTTGAAACATAAAATACAGCATATAATTCATGGAGAAATATAATGATTACCCGATATTGTAATGTTGATTCAAGAAATTCAGTATCCAACATTACATATAAAAATTAAATGTACATGTATGAAATTTAGTATACAACGCTTCCTTGTACTATGAGAAAGCGACAAACTTTCTTGATAGCCTGACCTGGGAATATACCACGCCTGACATAGCACAAGCATGGAAAAATAAATTGTGATGAGGTTATACCGACTTTATGGGTTTCAAAAAGGCAACATGAAGTCTATTATTGTGTTCTTCTTTATCCATTGTGCAGTGAAAAACATGAAACACCATAAATATTAAAATAATACAATTTTAAAAAAAAACACGAAAAATTGTTGTTAATAGGACACAAAAATGTTATTAAGAAGAAATGGAGAAAAACTGAAGATGATTTTTTTTCTTAACTTATCCACATCACAAATTTATTACAGACTGGGAATATCTATGTCCAGTAAAAGATAACTATATTGAGGATTAAAATTCAATTTTTTCACATAGGAAGATATATTTCTTATCATGAGCGATCATATTGTTGAACAATAATCTATACACTGTATTGAAAACAACTATGGCTGTTTTCATAGATGACTGTCTGTTAAATAGAATTACTGTTTTGAATTTTATTGTTTATGTATAGTTTAATATTATCAGGATTATTATAACTACTGTCGCTACCACGGCCTTCTGTGCTATAAACATTTGTTACATTCAGGTAACTGCGTAAATGTATTAGTGCTAATAAATATTATCTATTGTCTATAAAACCGATGGCAACTTCAAAGGTTCTATATGCGTTGCCGAATTTATTTCAAGTACCAGCTGGAAACCGTGGTCAGCTGTATAGCTGTACATAACCAACAAACTGAAGTTTTATCAGTACGTGTATAATGTAACACCGTACATATTTTAAGGGTTCTTTGATTAAAACCAACGGTAATTTATATCACGTATGTCAAAGGCAAAGGAAATTCTCCTTTCAAGTTTATAACCCTGCCATATAAATATTACTCATTATTAACGAAAATATACGCGCATTACTGTATGACTTTCATTAATAGGGCGCTAAAACCTCTAAAATTGGGTCCGAAATTTCTCATCTATCCGTCTTAGACTTTTTTATTTTATAAATTCCTTCAGCGTTCCAGTTCGTAGCCTGGGACCCTGGCTCACTGACTTGCGACGCGGTAGCCAGCTGGACCAGGAACCCAGGCTATCCAGTTCGCATATCCAAACAGTTGTATACTACCGTAGTCGAGTTGACCGGTTGATATTCAGACAAAATGAAATTGGAATAGGAATCTTCGAATGAGAAGGCGTACAGTAGACTTAAAACTATAGCTTGGGCTCAATATTGCTGACAATACAACTCCGAATAATGTATTCTATTTTGTAACATGAGGGTATGGCTGCTGTCACGATGATGTTCGCCCCCATCCCGCCATGCAATTAGACGAAAATAACTTGTTTTGTCCCATAACTAAGCAAAAACAATAAATGAGTTGTCAATGGGGTCTAATAGACGCCAAACATAATAAACACCAACTCTGCCTCAGTGACACACAGATAAACCGTTTGTCGGGCTGTCAATTCAAATCATTTAATTTGTTCTGCTGTGATCAAGAGTATGGCTAATAAGACACAGGAATATAAAATTCAGATACTTATATGAAATAAATATAATTCATGGTTTACACATAGTGGCCAAAAATTAAACTTAGATGCATACCAAAAATAATACTAAATATTAGTAAAGAGTATGTTCTAATTCTGCGCATCGTTAAACTATACACCAATATGACGCTATATGAACATATTCAACTACAAGTATGGGATGATCATATCTTAATACGGAGCCCTATTGGTCTCACACTGATAAAGAAGTTCTCGCTTGTAAAGTCTTGCGTTGGAGATGTTGGAGTCCAACGCTGGAGATTTCAAAGTCCTGCGCTGGAGATGAAACCTAACTCTAACCCTAAGCCAACCCTAACCCTAACCCTAACCCGACCAAGGCCTTAATCAAACTCTAATCCTGACCCTACCCTAACCCGAACTCTAACCTAAACGCCTAACCTCTAACCCTAACACTAACGCTTAGGCTAGGAGTTTAGATTAGGGTTTGGGTTAGGATTAACGTTGCGTTAGGGTTAGGGTTGGGTTGGGTTAGAGTTAGGTTTGGGTTGGCATAGGTTGGCACAAGGTTAGAGTTTGGGTTGGGTTACTCAGGAGTTTCGGTTAGGGTAGGGCTGGATTAGAGTTGCGTGAGGGTTAGGGTTGCGGTTGGCGTATGATTTAGTGTTGGTTAAGGTTAGGGAAGCGATAGGGGTAGAGTTTAGGGTAAGGGCTAAGGTAGGGTTATGGTAGAGGCTAGACTACATCTCCAGCGTAGGACTTCTACATCTCCAGCGCTGGACTTCACATCTCCAGCCTGGACTTTACATCTCCAGAGTAAGACTTTACGCCTGAAGCGCAGGACTTTAGATCTACAGCGCAGGACTTTTACTGGCATCTCCAACGAAAGACTTTACAAACGAGAATTTTTTTACCTGTGTGAGACCAACATGTCTCCGTGTTTAAAATCTTCCACTTTGATTGAAAGTCCATTTAAATCTGATAAAATGTAACTTTGACATGAGTGTTCATTTAAATTGATTTCACTGGCATTAACA
Source organism: Lithophaga nigra (assembly GCA_028566555.1). Classification (NCBI taxonomy): domain Eukaryota; kingdom Metazoa; phylum Mollusca; class Bivalvia; order Mytilida; family Mytilidae; genus Lithophaga; species Lithophaga nigra. Next base: position 4,310 of record JAOXYJ010254373.1, on the reverse strand, counting down.
TTTTTTTATGAGAAACTGCCCATTATAAAAAAACATGCATGAATTATGGAAAATTATTTATATCTGTAAGGTTTCTAAATTTTAGGCTTATTGGTGTAGATATGATGTAAGTAGTGTTCAAAACAATAAGAACATCATCTATTCAGCGGAAGCTGATATGTATGAAAGACTAGTGTATCTTTTTTTTGTCCGTAAAAGCCCTGAATAAAGCTTGACTCAATAAGAAGTGGTGCAGTCAGTGCCCATTAGAATGCCTATTGCATTCTGACAAACGCGTCCTCCATATTTATTAGAGATATTGTCCATTAAAATGTCCAGAACCCTGACAATATTCACCTTAGAATCTATGTCTTATTTATTTACACACTTCTTATCTCTTTATAACAGTACTTCTCGAGGCCTCCTTTAACTGCGGTTAAAATCAAACTTAGTTTGGAAAGAACCTTTGCACATTTAGATGACCCAGCAGTATTATGTTGTTTATAAATACACTTGTGTGATATCTAGCGGAAAGAAGGTAGATCACGTGGTCATCTTTGACAAAGATGTTGAAGGCGTACAAGACTGATTTTTTGTTTTTCAACTATCACCTTTTCTGATAATGTGGTTTGTGTATGTGCTGGGTTCCCAGGTGTATTGTCTATGCATAATTTGATCAAACAGTCAAATTAAATTAATAATGCTTTCATATGGTGACAATATTGTTAACATTAAAAGAGTTTTTCCAAAATGAATTATTCTCAGTTGTTATGTCTAGCGATATCTTCAAGTTAGCCTTACAGCAGAAAATCCGGGCTTATGTCTTCAGACTTAACTAACATTTACAAAATGTAAACGTATTTTTATCTACTGGTTCTTAGTTTAGCGATGGAAATAAAGTTTTCAAACAAATCCAAAATACAGATGACTGATAAATTTGGAGCATGCCCTAATTAGCATAACATATCACTTTAGACGTCATCTCCACTAGATTTTGTATAAAAATCCAATACTTTTGAAGAAAAAATCCTAAATTATTAAATCCGCTCTCAGTGTCTACTGCCAAGTATGTTATCAAACCTAACCTTTAAAAATTTCAAACAGGCATAACTAACAAAAATATAGTCGTTTTCACGTTTTAATTTTCTATTATTTTGAAGAGGGAATTTACAATTCTGATGAAAACAAAGCTTTTGCAGTTTAACATTTTAGCTTACTTTCCATATTTTTCTTGAACCTCAATGTGCAAAATGTTTCTTTTACCCATTTAAAACATATCACCAAAATCCTTTACAATAACATTCTTATGCTCTTTTGTAACAAAGGCAGGATTGGAAACAAGCAAATGTCCATTAGTTTATGTAAACCCTTTGTTACGTTACGCCATTTCTTTATGTTCTCATTAACAATTATTATAATTATTTAGTTTTCAAAAGCATCTGAACGGTTGTCAACTTTTTTTGCTTTCACAATATTGTGTGAGAAGTATAGATGAAATAATTGCTAAATTCAAATACATAAAATTGTTAAATTTGGAGAACAGGTAAAATAATCTACCATGTTAACATTTATACACATAATTTTACCAATGTTTGGTGTACTACCAAAAAAAAAAAAAAAATTTGTTTTCCCCTTCAAAAATATTATGTGCGTAAGTAGGTTTTGAATTATTCTGTCTTCAGTTCTCAGTTTTGTTATTTATTTTTGTTTGTCTCAATTTTGTTAATTATTTTTGTTTGTGTCAGCCCTTTTCTGTGGCCATTATCTTGTCTGTAGGTTCGATAATGTTTCTAACAAGAAACATAGAATCATGTCGTTAAAATATATTAAACTCATTTAACATGGATTGATACATACTAATTTTGCAAAGGTATTTTTCACAAGTCTGAACTTATTAACTGACTTTGATTTCAGCAACATAATAAATTAATGATTATAGTTTAGAGTAAGGAATACATGTATTAATTATTTATATAAACACAGGAAAACCATATAGGTTACTCATTCTTGCATTAAAGATATATATTAATACATCCGATATGGTCGTCATGAAAATCTAGGTGAGTGCGATTTTAGCAAATGTTCTACGTTAACAAACCTTTTGTATGTGTTTTCTGTAGTTACTCAAGGTATGTTAAGTTATTGATGATTGCAAATAATAATACAACAGATACTGTATTTAACGTTGACCTGTTTTATATAATATCCCCTTCCCTAAAAATCTCATAACCAAAATTGAATGCAGTTTAATATTTACACCCCAAGAGCCGGTTAAGTGCTTTGTGTAGGGTTCTCCTGAGTACAATACAAAGGTGATTTGCATTAGGTGACAATAGACAGAATCGTATTTTATGAATCACAGTTTGGATTGATTCACGGAATGGGGGACATTTCAAAATTGCGTATTTCTCTATTGTAGAATTTATTTAAATTGGATGAAGAATTCAGTCATTAAATCGAACGGTATATTTTAAAACCCTGTGCCCTTTATGACTCGGAGTATGAAACTCCTTCGAGTCCTCGATTGTTCAATTAATATAAATACTGTCCATACCTTAATTCTTTATCATTTACATCAGTTGATGTTAACGTTTAATTACATTTATAAATAGAATCCATTTTTGCTCAGTCCTGAAGATCTCTTTAATCATGTCGATTGATCAATTAATCAGCAATATACTAAATTCTGGATAATTCAGTCTTACGTTTAAAAAATATTTAAACCACGATAATTTATAAATTACTACCTTTAATTTATCATCATCTCCAGATATTTAAAATAAATTACCTTATTAAGTATTTCTTTCATCCATTCAAAACATATCACCAAATTACATAACACAATTTCTTTATGTTCTTAGTAACAATTATAATAATTATTTCGACTTCAAGAGCATTTGAATGGCTGTCAACTATTTTTTTTTCTTTCACAATGCTGTATAACGATAATATACATGAAAAATTGCTAAAGTTAAATACATGTACATACAAATGACAATTTCTTTGTTAAATCTGGTGAACAGATAAAATAATCTACTATTTGTAGCATTTCTACCCGTAACTTTACCTATGTTTCGTTTCTGTCCCTTACAAAAATATTATGTCCATAAGTGAGGTTGTGTTATCCTGTCTTCAGTTCTTAGTGTTCTGCTTTGTTATTTATTTTTTTTTTGCGTAAGTCCCCCCTATTTTGTTGCCATGCTCATGTCTGTTTTGTCCGAGTACGTTTCTGACAAGAAACATAGAATCATGTCTTTTAGATATTGAACTTGATACATACTAATTTTGCAAAAGTATTTTTCATTTGTCTGAACTTTTCTTATTAACTGGATATGATTTCAGTAGCATAATTATCTAATGAATATTGAATGGAGTAAAGATTAATTATAATTTATATAAAATAGGAAAACCATTTAGGTTACCCATTCTTGCTTTAAAGATATATATTGATACACACTATAAGGCAATATAAGATAACAGAGGCTCTCCTGAGCCTGTATCGTTCACCTGGCTAAAATCCTCTCATCATTTTGTATAATTGTAAATTTCCATGTTTTTAAAAGGAACTAGGGTCTCAATAGTATCTCCCAAATAAATTCATGTCCAATTTGCATTTGTCAAAATGTCAGAATGAGCAATTTCAAGGTGATACCAAAAACATAAAAAAAATTGAAACTCATTTCCATACATCTATAGCAGGAGTCTTATTTTGTCTAAACATAAAGCAACTCAGCATTTTAAGAAATGACACCTATTTACACCAAAGAACAGGTCTACTAAATAGTTTTAAAAGCTATTAGTTTCTGAGATTTTACTAATTATTGCCTACTATGCATAAAAGCGGCTTAAGAAATGCAAAACTAAAAATTTCACCAAAAGTCATGGAAAATACATTCAGAAATTCATTTTCATACATGTACATCTTTGTCTCGAAAGTAAAATAATTTTGGTTACTTGGAAGAAACCGTTGTCCAAAGTACAGCAGTTGGACAAAACTGCAGGACAAAATTTTGAAAGAGGGCCATCCAAGGACCATTTCCGCATAGTTTCGTTAAAACCGGCCTTGCAATTTCACAAAAATGTTTCTGTTTATGAATCTACAACAAACGGGATGATTTAAGTTTTCCCATTCCAGAGTAGTTACATACCTTCTTTCCCTGCATACGATGTATATGTATCTCAGTTGAGCATCCTCTCTGTATGAAGACTTTACTAACAAAAGTGTACTACTAACAAAAAAAAACACTACTACTCCAAGGATATGATGAAGAACGATTGAAATCAACACTTCGCAAGTTCTATGGTCGCCATCACGAGTTGGTTGACCATTA
>JAOXYJ010254263.1:0-10055 GCA_028566555.1 Lithophaga nigra | reverse complement strand
CCCAAACCTTGATCTCATTTTCATGGCCCATTAACTTCATAATGAAATATGTTTCCCCATGTGATGTGGAGGCAGGCCAGACATATTCGTGTGTCAACCCTTGTGTTACCTATGTAATATCTCTGACACTGTGGTGCTAGTAGATGATCTGGAAATAGACTTGGGTAGTTGATTTCAAAACTTTTGGCAATCCAGAGATTAACATTAAACCTCGTCAGAAATGCCGTGCCTTTCAGAAAATATATGTTGAAAAGTTTATGTTCAGTATTATGTGAAACACATCTTTGTAGTGTTCAGCGAGAACTACAGCAAGACACAAAGAAAACAGTAGATCTGATAGACACATTAGAACAACAAAGTATACAGAGTTACCATGCTGAACCTAATCCAGAAATGCCATATATACCCCCAAATACACAGCTGTCACAAAAAGGGGGATATTTATTTATACGCAGGTAGGTGTATTAATGGAATCTCCAAATACACAACTGTCTGAAAGAAAGTGGACATTTATAAAAACACAGGTAACAACCTAACACCTAAATATGTATGTCTCAAAAAGGAAATATATATGCATGTGCTAGAATTAACTTAATTCAGAGATGCCATATTTACTTCCAAATGTACAACTCCACAAAAATAGGAAAGGTTTTTTTTACATGTACAGTTAAACCTCGATAGCTCAAACTCAAATGGCTCGAACACCACCCATTTCTTGAACCACTTTTTTAGTCCCGCAAGTGTATTTTCCATATTATATACCATCAATAACTTGAACACCATGCATTTCACGAATTAATCTGGATGGTCCCTTTGAGTTCGAACTACTGAGGTTCTATTGTAGTTAATAATTTTTTCCTCAGATATGATGCCTTAACAAAATGGAGGATGCATATTGATTTTTAGATATTTAAATCTCGAGAAATTTTAACACCTAAATGTGCCAGAAAAGATATTTACTTTCATACAGATATAAACTTAATCCACATGGTCAAGAGATATACAAATCAAAAGGTGTATTGACAGAATATGTAACTCAAAAAAGGGAGTGTATTTATGTACATGTATGAACCGTAGTCCAAATGCATAACTGTTATAATATCAGTCAGGATATTTTATTGTACATACGTGTAAACATAATTCTCCAATGAACACACCTACAAAAATGATGATATTATACAGCTATTTACTTTGGTATGTTGTTCAGTGGATCAGAGAAAACCAGTATTGACCGAGGCCTCAGGATGAGGTTGATATTGGTTTCTCTGGTGTGATAAGTATAGAATAACTACTCTTGAAATTCGAGTATGGGATTTATACAATGAGTGACTCAACAACTCAGTAATTCATGAATGTGTTTAGCGCATGAGTGAATTATTAAAGTTGTTTGGTCATGAGTTGTATAAAGTTCTGTATTCGAATTTCATAAGCAGTTATTCTGTTTGTTACATTTGACCATAAGAACATAATGGCTAAATTACATTTGATCTTATTCTATCATTTTCATACGCGATCATGTTGTGAGGGCTTCAGTGGTATTGATTGCCATGATGTCATGCGAGTGAAAATACCGTTTTTATTTCACATTTTTCAATGAGAAATCATGATATTTCATTGCTTTCAATGTAATAAAATGTTTTAGCTTTTGTAGATGTTGATATTACAAAAGCGGTTTATCACATGATTTGACATATGCAGGGATACCTGTATGTCATGAGAAACATTAACAATTTTTTTATATATATTCTGTCAGAATAAAGTTTCTAAAATTTAACTGATACATATTTACCTGTATTATTTAAGTAAACAGCTGATAGCCACCAGGTGGGACAGGTGTTTCTTCTTTACCCAAGGTGGAAACCTCATGTGTCAACCAAAAGATGAAGTAAGTATTTTCAAAATGTTTTCATCACTTAATATGCTTCATTTTCCATGTTTGTCATGTTTCTGTAGCTTTGATTTTCTTTTCTTTTTTGAAAGAAAAATAATTAATTCTTTAAATACTACTTCAGAAATGTATTCATGGAGGGACTATCATAACAGCAGCTATTAAAATTATTTGGCTTGGTTTATCCATTTCAGATTTTGCACTGAAATACATTCACAGTCACAAGTCACTTGACAGTTACTCAAGATCACTGATTTGCAGTTAGGAATAATTTTCCTAGTATTGCAGTGAAAAATTTAATGAAAATTAAAGCATCAAAAACACTGACATTATATTGCTTTAGTACTTTCCTCCTTTGTGTGCCTTTTTTTTTTTGAAATTTGGGATATTTAACGTAAGAATGTTTTGTTGAAATAAATATATCAAAAGGAACATAGAGGTATACTAGCACATGACTTCTGTCTGAAATGAGGTAAATATATTAATGGCTTTCAGTTATGAAAAACTTTTGGACAAACTTTTTAATACCAGGTCTGTTCCCCTGTTTTCCAGGTTCAAAATATTTCTTAGAGTGTGTTTTCAATATGGCTAAATTTCTTTTGAACTAGATATGTTAAGATTATCATCAACTTCTTATATAACACAAAAATTTCATTGAATGATCCATCTTAAAACAATAATTGAAAATAAAAAATATGTTCATTATTCCAGCAATGAATCATGTTAAATTAAAATTTTTGAAATGTGGAATATTGATTAATTTCAAACAAATATGAAAAAAGGATTTTGTTTTCCACTTGTGTACTCAGATTCATTAGAGAGGAATACGGTAATTGTAATTAAAGATAATGGTCCACCATTTGTTGTGTGAAAAAATACATCTATGGTCTTTAAAACTATAAATGGGAAGGAGAATAAAACACCTTGTTATTAAAATTTTTCCAATTTAAATCAAAGTGGAGATAAAGTTGGTAGTATCTCTTGCATCCTGACTCCCACTTCTCTCTGTTGAATACATCGGAATTCTTCAGTCTCATGACATATACTGGAGGGCGAATATACTAACAATCTCTCCATTACTAACCTTATTTTACAGGTGAAGAAAGCAGTTTTAAGTGAAGTAAGGTTTTATATTGTCTCCCTAATTGTTGTCACTCAGCACAAGCTTTTCAGTTTCCTTGTACTTATGTTCATTTCAGTTTGCCCTTATCCATTTTCTTTCAGCAGAATTCTGTACATTATGATTTGCAAGGAATAGTGCTTTGTCATTTTAGTTATAAAAACTTGTTAGGGTTATGCCTGTTAAAAAAAGTATTTTAATTGGCCTAGATATTTGTCATTTCTGTTTTCTCCTATATATTTCACATAATATCCTAAATTTATTACTGGAATGAGTTTAGTGAAATTTTTATCAGTAAATGCAGAATTTAATATTGCAGATTCTTCTGATAATTTTGAAATACTGTACTTTTATGCAACGTTTTGAGGTGGTAGGGAATTATTATTTTGGTCGAAATGCAATGAAATTATACAGTAATCTGTTCGACCTAAGATTCAAATTAATGTTGAACTTGTGTTAATAACAGAATTACATAAAATTTTCAGAACTGCAATAAATTCTGCAATTGGTGGTAAGAATTTCACTGAAATCAGTCCAGAATAAATTCAGGAGAATTTTGAAAAAAAATTTTTATATGAAGTTAATAGTGGAAAAACAAATGGCAGGTATTTATATCCGCATCCTTATGTACAAAATAATATTGCACTATCATGTAAGGTATATGGACAAGAAAAAAAAACTTTGATGCTGCTTTGCACTCTTGGTGAGCTGTATTGTAATTTTAATGATAAATGTGACATAGTACAAACAAAATAATGATAAGTTTTGGATTTCGCGGAACATTAATTTTTGTCTCGCCTATGATGAATGTTGCAGAAGCGAGACATAGGTATGCTTTTGTCAGTGACAGCGTTAACTTTGCATCAAAGTTTTGTGATTAGCTGTGTTTCTCAGTAATCATATGTCATAGAACAACCATAATTAGTCCCACACAGTCATTAGCACATGTACATGTCAGCTTAATTGCTACATGTCACCTGACCTTGACCTCATTTTCACAGTTGATTTACATCAAAGTTTTGTGATAATATCTGTTTCTCAGTAACTAATACATATTAGGTTCAAACATTCATCAGGGAACGTACATGTCAGCCTGACACATATCACCTGATCATAACCTAATTTTCATGGTTCACTGACTTTGTTAGATTTACTTCAAAGTTTTGTAATTAGCTTGGTTTCTCAGAAACTATACATCATAGGGCACCCATATTTGGATCAAACATTCATCAGGGAATGTACATGTCAGCCCTACACATATCACCTGACCATGACCTCATTTTCATGGTTCGCTGACTTTGTTAGATTTACTTCAAAGTTTTGTGATTAGCTCTGTTTCTCATTAACTGTACATCATAGCGTAACCATATTAGATTCAAACATTCATTAGGAGATGTACATGTCATTCCAACACATCACCTGACCATGACCTCATTTTCACAGTTCACAGTTCTCTGACTTTGTTAGATTTATAACAGGGTTTCGTGATTAAGTCTGTTCCTCATCTATATTCCAAATTAGGTTGAAACTTTTTATTAGGAGATGAACATGTCAGCCTTTAACATGTCACCTTACCTTGACTTCATTTCATTGTTCACTGACTTTGTTAAATTTACGTTAATGTTTTGTGATTAGCTCTGTTTCTCAGTAACTATACATCAGAGAGGTACACATTTATAAGGAGATGTACATGTCCAGCACATATCACCTGACCTTGAAATATAAAATGTGTTCCCCCATGTGACATTTCAAGGCAGGCAAGACATATTTGTGTGTCAACCCTTGTTTTCATTTACTGAAAATTAACATGTAAACAGACCTGTAAATGATCAGCTGTTCCTAGTACAAAATTCTCAGTTACTCTTTTGACTGGGTATATTAATACACTGTGGGTTAATTCACTTGATCAGCTGTAGCAAAAACTACAGAAAAGTTTTACATTGGTAGTTACTGTGTAGGCCAGAGTGTACATTGTCCATTTCATTTTAAAAATGATCACTCCATATTATGTGAGACTTCATATATAGTCTTAATTGATTTCTTAGAATGCATGAAGTAGTACAAAAATAACTTATGTTTTAGGTGTTTACATAGAATACATTAGGTTGTACTGTCCTAGTATATCATTAATTATACCCCCTTTAAAGAAGAGGGAATTATTCTGGATTCACTCTTTCTGTTTGTATTCTATTCATCCATTTGTCTATCCCATGATAAATATTATATCAAAGAGTGGTGATATTAGCAAATGCATAGCTTACAGAACAGATCGGGTGGTTGAAATGAAATAGAACGTGTTTCGTGGGAAAACAACTGTTTACATATTAAAAATTATAATGCCCATTTGGAATACCAAACAAAATCTGTTTAAACTTGTGCTTTCTGTGTTTAGGATTTCAACACTGTTGCCTTATGTGGTATCGTCTTCCTTTGAATGAAATAGAGGTTTCTCTGTCAGTCCATTTAGTGTAAATTTTAGGTTTTCATTCCTAATATTTAAGAGATAACTATATTGTATTTAGAAAGTACGGGGGTGAATTGGGGATTTGACAGTCACAAATTTGGTTTTACTGGTGGTGTGTAGCAGAGCCAGTAAAACTGATTTTTGCAACTGTCAAATCCCAATTATGATACTAGCAACTCTTCAGATACAATATATAGTTATCTCTACTCTAATGCAAAATAAACAAAAGTGTTCAAAATTACGCTTTGAAGTGAGACAGAAACATTAACTGCATCTGCATGAGACCGTTGTCAATGGTTCCAACCATCAAATGTGGATTTGATGGAGGAAGTCATTCAGTCAAAAATAGCATTACATTAACATTGCTTCAAAATTAATTTCATTTTACCAAAAAATGAGCCAGTGAAAATGACTTTCAGAACTGTCTTCCAATACCAAATTAAGTTTTGATCAGTGATTATTATACCCCCTGCCAGGGATAGCCAGGATTGGGGGGTATATAGTGATCTGTCCGTTCATTCGTTCATCTGTCCGTCTGCACCGATTATTGGTAACTCTTCCTAAACCAGTGACAAGAATTTAATGAAACTTTAACAGAAGCTTTATGAAATAATGGCATTGTGCACCTTCTATTTTGTTTTTCAGTCAAATTGATTTTTGGGGTTTCCCACAGCAAAACATGGACATAGAGTCTGTAACTCCTCCTAAACCAGTGAACAGAATTCAATGAAATTTGGACAGAAGCTTTATGACATAATGCCATTGTGCACCTCCGATTTTGTTTTTAAATCAAACTGATTTTTTGGGGTTTCCCATAGCAAAACATGGACCTAGCCTGTCCAGCATGGGGTACCCTTCTTGAATTTGTAACTTCTCCTAAACCTGAGAAGAGAATATCATGAAACTTTGACAGAAGCTTTATGACATAATGCCATTGTGCATCTCCTATTTAGTTTTTCAGTCAAAGTGATTTTTGTGGTTTCCAGTAGCAAAACATGAACTTAGCGGGGAAAGACTGGGTAGGGGATGACCCTGTGAGCTATGCTCACACAATTCTAGTGTTTTAACTTGTAATTGACATGAAAATCAAACAGTGTCTTGTAACTGAACTGTGGTAAAACAAAAATTTAATAACATAATACTGTAGCAGCATCAGGTGATTTTTATTTGTCCTTTTCTTTTTCAGTGATACAAAGACAGCTCTTTTGTCATGTCATTATTGTAGAAGAAAGGTTGGTTTGTGGAATTATAAAACTAAACAGAATGAAGGTGATAATTTGGATGAATATGATGAAGGATCTGATCTAGACATGAAATCAACTGACAATAAATCTGACATTACTGAAAATAAAACATTAAAAGACAGAACTAGTAGTCCAGAAGAAAGTTTGTCTTGTGAAAAAGGGTCGAACATATTGCAAGAAAAGAACTTCAGTTTTTCACAACCTGGAGTTGTAGAAAGTTCAACTTGTGTAGATACCACTAACAGTGTAGAAATGAATCAGGCAGAAGATTCATCGGTTACAGTAGAACCTACAGAAAAGATCTTCAGTTTTTCTCAACCAAGTATTGTAGAAAGTAGTGATGACTCGAAGAACAGTCAGCTTACAGTTGATCAAACAGGAGAACAAGATGGTAATATTGTTGTGAATGAGTGCAATAGTAGGTTTGAAAATATCAAAAATGAAAGTGAAACTCAAAATGTAATTGAAAACAGTGAATCAGCTAATGCTTTAGGTGTTACAAGGACAGAAAACAAAGACAGTGAAGAACAGGTTTCCACAGTAAATGACTCCTTGGAAGGTTCCAAAAACAAAACAAATACCAAAGAAAATAATACTGTATCAAGTAAATCTGTTGAATGTGTTCAAACCTCAAAATCACTTCAGGATCAGGTTGGTAAGCACCAGGAGTCCGATAGTTCTACAGAAAACTTGGCATCACAGAATGGTACTGATGCGATGTCACAAGTACACAGTAATGGTAGCAGTAAAATTACAGAACCACCAAGAAGAAAGAAAATGAAAGTGGTATGTACTGGATTTTCTGTACTGTACTAAAGGGTAGTTTTATTGATGAAGGGAAATATCAATTCGTTTGCAAGTCTGGAGTACCAATAACATGCAAAAGGATTTAAACATGTACAAAAATTCCCAGTTCATATCTTATTCTGTAAAATGTTAAAAAACTGACAGAATGAAAGCAGCTTTATACTCCTTCATTGCTTATTGTATAAAGTTTACAAATTTTATTTGAAAATGAATTAAATAGAGGATCAAGCCAATACTGCAGTATCAGCCATATGACTGAAAGCCCAGTAGCAGCTACTGGTTGAGGGTTGACACTGTATATGACAGGGATTAAGCTATGGAATATTCTGTTTATAATATATTTAAACATATACCAAATAGATGTATGATTAAGAGTTTGTGATACAAAACAAGTGATAAAGTGTTAAGGAATTATCCAAAAATACCATATTACAGTCCAAGCACATAGATGAACACTCAGACTGTTCATATTCGTGGCTTGGTACAGTCATTTCTAAGAATGGTAGGGCTAAAACAACTGTAGTGTTATGAGTCACATCAGCTTTGCTGAAGGTATGTACTTGGCAACACAGGAATAACTTTCAGGTCATAGTAGCTTCTACTAGTTATTTTACAAGTACTGAGAATAACTGTTATTTTTATAATGCCTGATCTGTATTCTATTGTATCATTTTTGCAGGTGAAGAAAGACAGTTTTGATCCAATGGAAGAACACAGATATTGGTGTCCATGGATAAACAAACTTCCTGAAACTATTACTTATTCACCCCAGAAAATTTCTGAATTGTCTGAAAGAGGAAAGAAAACTAGCTACCCATGGGAACATGTCCTACAGATCATTAGCCCATCCTTCTTTGATAGTTCTCAGGAGGATTCTGTGTCAGAGCATTTCAAACAGGTAGTTTTATGAATATAGGCACAAAGTTCAAGATTTTGTTGTTTACTGCTTGCAGCAAAACATTCTGTTGCCAGACAATTAAACATGTAGATAATAAGGTGCTGTACTTAAGCCGAATATTTTACGCATGTACTGTAATTTCTCAAATTTTTCGACACTGAAAAACACCCATTTTTGAAGATTTTTTAAAACTGCTGTGAAATTAGAATTTTGGAAAGTCAGACCACCTTTGCTGGTCAAAATAGGATCGATCAATAAGTATGTTTGAATGCTAGGCCTAATGTGCACAGAAAATTTCAGTGCTTAGTGAACTCCTCTGCTCGAATCTTCTGTTTATAGGTTTGTATTTTAATAAATAAAAACATTTAAACCCAGCTATATCATTGTGAATTATTGTTTGTCGGTTTATTTATTTCTGTTTTTCCTTTACAGGTAAAGGGGTTTACCTGTGCACACATGTGCATTCAGTAATATGGCCAATAAACAAATTGTCAACTTCGTTTAGAAATGGATATAAATCTGAGCAGATTCTTTGAAAGTATTTTGAATTCGATGTTTTTAATTTTGAATGAAAAATGAGCAGGGAATCACTGGTTGAATAAAATTTGCTGCAAAATATATCTTGTCAATTTCGCAAAGCCAAAGGGTTGATCAGCTGATTCCTAAATAAACTCTACACCGGAGTTGTTTCACTTGAACTTCAAAGAGCTAATTATGCCCCAATTGCTGACTGAAACCAATTAAAGAGTCATAAAATTGTCAGACTAGGGATCTTTGTACATCAAAGTTGTCATCTGACAACAAAATCATTCTTTATCGATCTTGAAAATGACGATTCAAAACTTTCCTTCTTAGTCCTAGAACTATTACTGTTCATTTTTTCTGAAGTGTCGAAAAATTTTATAATTTTCAAAATAGAAGATCTCAAAATTTTAAAAAGTGCCGAAAAATTAGGTCGTCGAAAAAAAAGAGAAATTACGGTACATCATTTCTAAAATGTTCTTTCAAGATTAATGTATGAATGCACTATAAAGCATTTTATTACACAATGATTTTTTTATTAACTAGAGGCTCACCTGAGTCTGTATCGCTCACCTGGTTTTAAACTGACCAACTGTAAATTGAAATAGCTATTTTAGAACTCTAGTTAGCATGGAAAAGCATGAATTCGATGTGAAACTATCTTACTGGACATGTATGGCTTCAACTGTATAAGTCGTAATTTTCAGGAAGATCTTCAAGTACACTTCCCATCGGGTCCAGTGTTAAACTATGTTCCAGGGTGGCAGCCGTCTTGGAATTCCGATCAATACCAAAAACACAGTTTTGATTAACGGCCTTCAAATGATAATTCATCAACATATTTTGCTTTGACTTTCTTAGTTAATTCCAAGAAGAAGACCTTCAAGTACATTTCCCATAGGATCCAGTGTTAAAGTATATGCTCTCTGGAGGTGACCATCTTGAAATTCCGATTGGAAATAAAACACAGTTTTGGCACAGGACCTTCCAATAATCATTCATGAACAGTTTTGCTTCAACCTTCTTTGTCATTTCTAAGAAGAAGATCTTAGGGTTCAATGTTAAACTATGTTACACAGTGGAGTCGTCTTTGAATTACGTTTAAAACCAAA
>JAOXYJ010254153.1:0-10055 GCA_028566555.1 Lithophaga nigra | reverse complement strand
TGTTCTGCACTTAAAATGATCATACCATCAACAAACATTACCTGTACTGTAAATGTTCTGCACTTAAAATGATCATAATATCAACAAACATTACCTGTACTGTAAATGTTCTGCATTTAAAATGATCATAATATCAACAAACATTACCTGTACTGTAAATGTTCTGCAGTTAAAATGATCAAACCATCAACAAACATAACATGTACTGTAAATGTTCTGCAGTTAAAATGATCATACCATCAATATACATTACCTCTACTTTAAATGCCTTGCAGTTAAAATGAGCATACCATCAACAAACATTCTGTTAATGTTTTTCTACTTTCTTAACTATACAGGATAGGCAAAAAATGAATAAAATCGTTAATGGAATAGTAAGTGTTCTCTCAAATGATTATTCATATCCTCTTGTCAGAAAGACAAGATAAATAAAGTCATAATTGCTCATCATGTGGCCTTTTGTCCTGTTCTCCCTTACCTATTCTTCAAACCTTGTGACAAGACAAACCAAACACAAATAACTGTCCTCTAAATGCCTTTGCTTAGTGTTGAGTAGAACTGGACCATATTATATCAAAACAATGTTGCAATTTCTTAAAGTGCTTCTACTTGGTCTTAAAAAGTACCAAATAATCAGACCAAATCTTCAATAAATTATTATTTTTTCTCTTACTGTCCATACTTTCATCCTCAAGGACCAGATAAATTAATGGATCGTGAGTGGACTTATATCCGTTCTTATATGATATTGCGAGTTCTTTAACCTGAAGACAAGATAAATATGACCATTCTATCATTAGACTATCGCCTGCTCTCTAAATACTTCTATTTCGTTCTTAAATCCAAAAGAAGAGCTAAATTGGAAGTGACCCTTTACTTTTTCTCCGAATATTAAACCCAAAAAGACACGACTTGCATGGACAACACCTGGTCTATCACCTGTTTAGGTTCTACCTCTTTATATGCATAAGAAGTAAGATTACCCATCAACACAGCTGTTCTGTCAATGTTAAACACAAAACACAAGGTAAATAGGCTTATATCATCACTGGATAATCAGTTTATTATGGTTTTAAACCCAAGACCTCACCATCATGACCATTACCTGTTCTCTAAATGCTTCTGCCTGTTCCTTATAGCCTAAAGACAAGAAAAATTGCACCACATCGTCAATGGACCATTTAGAGGCATCTGGATATTTTCCATTTTCTATTCTAGGCATTGAAGATGGGCGATTTTCTTTTGCTTCGTTTTTTATGAACGATCTGAAAACAAACATATATATAATAGAAGGTTGTAGCAGAGAAAATAACTGATACAAATAGTCGTTCAGGACGGTTTAAATATTTTAGAGTATGTTTGTTCTCGCCACAATGGGACTGAAATAATACCACATATGGCATGTAACAAAAATCAATAAATTTAATTACAAAGAGTGAAACAGGTAATCCATGTATAATACATCCCGGATAAGAAATAACATTAAGATATGTCTTGATACCAATACAATACACATCCTGTTTAATTATTAAGAACTTTGTACATCCTTCTATCTGCCTCAAGTCCTAATTGACTACTCCGTTTACTTGGCCAATTGTTTTGGTCATCTTTTTACATTTTCATTTGACATATTATCACTTTTCAGATCAGGATTGGAGATCTGGGAATAATACGACTGATTGCATTATTTAATACATGTATTACTATTTCTTTGAAAGACTACACTTGTCTTCTATCCGAATAAATCTACGAGAACTCACTTTTGTATCACACTGCAAAAAAAAATTTCTAATATTTTCTACTTGCATTGACCATAAAGGTACTTTAAGAAGACGTTTGTGGAACCTCTAAATTTATAGTCGGGCTTCTTATAAGCGATCATTTTGCCGTTCATTGACCACATTTGCTATCAATACTGACTTAAGAATTTCTATATCTTAGATGAGAAATGGTTCTTAGACTTTCGTTGAACTTTTTGTTAATAGAAATTATAATCCTGAAGTAAAATACTGAAATCTGTTCTTACTAGTGTGTAAGGTGCCGTATACTGACATGACATCCCGGTTTCATTCTAAGACTGGTGATTCAATTGGCTTAGGGAGTATTTACCAATGATACTAATTCTGAAAATGGTGACATGGTGAAGTATAAATAGTATGGTACAAGTGTAGTTATATTAAATACAAACGATCCCTACATCTAACTTGTGGTGACTATAACATAATTACTGAACTGAACTGTTGAAGTTTAGTTCTATGACTGCTGATTCAAGATTACACACTGACCTGGTAAGATGCCTTGTTCTGTAACCTTGTGACTATAGTGTAGAATACATTATTCTGAAGAGACCCCTCGGTCTAATATAGTGAAACAGAATGAGAAAATTACCAAACTCCCATAAAAAAAGGAAGTGACATTAGTGCGCCGGAAGGCTAAGCATGATTGATGATACTGATTATAGGACCGGATCTTTTTCTGAAATATTTTGGATAGACCCGCTGACATGGCATAAATACATGTATATATGGAAGTGAATTCTGGGGGTAATCCTTCCGCAATAATTTACACTGTAACATTTCATTTGTTGTTCTTGGATCTATCTGTTACTAGTGACTTGCATCATTCATCTGAGCCCAGAGTCTGGCCACATGACGAATGAATGACATGGTGTACGATTTGATTCCTGACTGGTGACTGACATAATAAATATTGGTATGACCTCTGAATTTCACTGTAACCGATACTGAAAACCTGGCCTGGTCTGTTCGTCATTATACTGCCCCATACATTGAGGTCTGGTACTGCAATTCCTAATGCATTTATCGCTGGATACATTTAATATTTACTAGACCTCTTAGGCTGATTAAAATACTCACCTTAAACCTGGGTCTGTTTCTGTAACTGGTGACTCACATGGTGTAGGATAATCACCATTTGTGATTCCTGTCAAAAATAAATTTATTGCAGTTTATTATTTTGTTTTCGGCATTTGATGTTTTACTTTTATGCCCTTAATTACTTTTTCATCAAAAATAACTGAAAAAAGAATAAATTTGAGACATCTGAAATTCTACAGAATATTCTTATGATGGTGTAGCATAAATAAATTGTTTACAAAAAAAAGAGGCCAACCTGATTTTGTTTCTCTATCTTTTTTATCTGTACTTTCTTCGAGGTCTTCGTCTGTAATTCCTTGCTCTGTACACTCTGCACATATCCATTTACCTATTAATAATAAAAAGGCAATTAAATTAATTGAACTCTTTGGTGGAGTTTCCAAATCAGTCAAAAAGATGATTACAGAATTACTGAAATAACAAAGCAATACGTTGTTTGATATAGGTGTAGTTCATTTTTCCCTTTTTTGTTTGTTTGTTATTTTGTTTTGTTTTTTTTTTAAGTCAGATCAGAGAAGCATCAAAATATTGTATGCTTAACTTAAATCAGTCAAAGCACACAAATTTTAAAATTAACAGAATCCACGTGAACTTTGACTCAAACATATTCTAACCACAAAAACGGTCCCAACAAGTAAGCTATTTTAATACATTGTTTGAAATCTTGAAGTTTTGTTGAAAATCTGGCAAATACATATCAGTGCACTGACTGTGAAAAGAAATCCTACAAAAATTTAGTTTACTATTTCTATAGTAATAACTTATTACAAAATAATTACATTGTCAGTCTTATTGATTAAAAATCCCAACATTTTCGATCTCAAAAAATGAGACTTGACATCAGTTTATTTAGGTTTCTCGTCTTACTAGATTTGACACTCCACGGAATTGACTTCTCCCCGGACATTCCAACTTACAATGTGACGGGTACCGTTGACGGAGCAGGGCATGCTTACCCTTCTACAGCACCTGATGTCACACCCGGTTTTTGTGGGGGTTCACATTGTAAGTGCTTTGGTTTTTGTGTCGTCTCGTTTATGTTTTCTTTTTCTTCTGTTTACTTTTTTCTTTGGTCTTATATTGTCTTCTTGTTGTTTTTGTGGTTTTTCCCGTTTCTGTCTTCCCAATTTTGCCTTGTCTATTGATTTTGCCTTTCTGAACTTGTTCCGTCGGTATTCTATTGCCGATATTTAAACAATACAAAAGTACCTGAAGGCTTTTCTGTGACTTTGGGCGCGTGACAGTTCATATGGTATCCTTTATCACAAGCATCACAGAATAACATGGTGTCCTGTAAAACAGTAAAGTTGATATCAAAACTTAACAATCCGTATCCTGGAAAAGATTCTGATAGAACAGTGAATATACCTAGTCTTAGGCATAAAAACGCGCCTTTTACAGTCAATACACAATTAAGGATACATTCTTGCCTTACAGTGGAAGTATCCAACAAAGACAATGTGTTACAGCTAATTACTTTTCAAGAGCACATTCTGATCCTTCTATGGCCTCACAGAATCACAAACATCCCCAATCCACCAATCCCAAAAATACGGCATACCGACGTATAGACATCCGAACAAAAGACAGTGGTTCATTCTGGATTTCTGGTCTGTCTACTGGATTAGACCATCCAAACAAAGCAAAGAATGTTTCACAGTGAATAGGTGAGTTCTGGCCAAACTATAAACCTATCGGTTATATATATATCTAAAGAAAGAAAAACACTTTCTTGCTAAAATACTATCTCTTCTTTCTTTTTACACGGGCACCCAAAGAAAAGAATTAATTGTTTGACATTCAATAATCTGTTCAGGGTATGTTTCTGTCCTATTATGCACTAATTGGGTTTACAAACAAGGCAACATGCTTTACAGTCAACACACTGTCCAAGAGTACGTTTCGGTTCTTTAACTGTAGACCCACAGATAGCACGTTTACAATAAAAGAATTGAAAGAGTACAATCGTTCACTTCATTTGAAGTAGTATGATGACTGTGATTCGATTGCAGTGAACGACTGTACTTTTATTGTAAAGAGTACAATCGTTCACTGCAATCGAATCACAGAGTCATCATACTACTTCAAATGAAGAGTGTGTATGTTACAGTTAACAAAATGCAAAATAGAGTCTTGTCCTACAGCAGACTCTGAGGATAAACTGGCACTTTTACAGTCAATACGCTGCTAAGAATCAACTATGGATCTGGATCGCTAGCCCCCAAAGAAAGACCACACGTTGTACAGTCAGTACACTGCCAAGGATACATGCTTACTCATTTGTGCACATGAAGTATCCA
The DNA here is from genome assembly GCA_028566555.1 of Lithophaga nigra. Lineage (NCBI taxonomy): Eukaryota > Metazoa > Mollusca > Bivalvia > Mytilida > Mytilidae > Lithophaga > Lithophaga nigra. The sequence continues at coordinate 4,858 of JAOXYJ010254153.1, read as the reverse complement.
AACAATTTAAAGGTTTTTTTCAGTCCACACATTTAGATTCACTTATGCACTTACCTTGGTCGCAAACATCAAAACAAACAAAGCATGTTTTACAGTCAACACCCTGCCAAAGATACATTCATGATTTATCATGACAGAAAATACACTGCCAAGAAGGCATTCTGATTCATCTGTCGGATTTATTGGGTCAAAGGCATTCAAAGGACAGCACGGTGTACAGCCAATACACAAGGAAGGATACATTCAGGCTTGTGTATGCACTTACCGGGTCAAAAGTATCAAAACAAAGACAGTACGTTTAACAATTAATTCACTACCAATTCATCTACGGGCTTACTGGATCATAAGCATTAAATAAAGACAGCATGTTGTACAGTTAATACACTACCAAGGAAACAGTCTGGTTTTTCTATGGATTCACCGGGTAAGAATCATCCAAACACAGATATCATGGTATACAGTCACTACCACGGATACATTTAGGTTCAATTGCAAACTTGTCGGGTCACAACATACAAATAAAGACAGCATGTTTCACAGTCTAATTACATATATACATAAGGTTCATCTGTATTCTTACTGGATCAGAAACATCCAAACAGCATGTTTTAAAGGCAATAACCATGCCAATGATACAGTCAGACTAATCTATGAACTTACCCAGTCAGAAGCATCCAAAGAAAGAAAGCACGTTTTACAGACACTACTCTTTCAAGGATATATTCTGATTTATCTATCTATATATATATATATATATTAACCGGTCGTGTTCAAATCAAATACAGCACATTTTGCAGTCAATACACTCTCAAGAATACACTCGGATTCATCTTCGAACATACCGGGTCAAAGCATTAAAATCATGTTTTAAAAACTAGAGACTCAGATGAGCCTGTATCGCTCATCTGATTATAAAATGGTCCACTATAAAATCTCAAAAACGTTCTCGGAACACATTTTCCATACAACTCATTCTGAACTAAGTCCTACAGAGGTATCCATCCTGAATTAATTCTTGACATTTTAACCAACCAGAACTATTTTACAATCTGGCAGCCATATTGACTGACAAGTATAAAATGACAAAATAAGGTAAAGGACCTCATACAGCTCATTTCTGTTAAGTTACAGTGCAATAGTACCTGTACTTTCAGGCAAGAATACTTTGAAATTTCAGCCAATCTGAATCACGTTTCCCTTTGGAATCCTTATTGATAGTTTCATTGACACAAAATTAGGAAACTTTGCAAAAGACCATCACCAGAGCATGTTTGTGAAGTTTCAGTCCAATGGACCATGTGCTTTGAGATGAGGATTTTGAAATTTCAACCAATAAGAAATCACTTTGTCCTGTGGCATCCACATTGGTACGAAATGAGGAAACTTCTGTGAAGTTTCGGTTCAATTGCCCATGCCATTTGAAAGGAAAAGATTTTCGAAATTATAGCGAATCGCCAATGGCAGCCATGTTGGAAGTTCGATCGGTGCAAAATGAGGAAACTTTGTAGAGTGTATCAAAAAACATCGTTTCCACAAAGTTACAATTCATTTGACGTTGTAGTTTCGGTGCAGCCACGTTGAAGGTCTGATAAATTGTGGAAGTTTTGTGGAATACCTTACATTGATCATTATTGCAAAGACTGAGATCAATTTCTGAGGAAAAGACTAAAACGTAGAAAGTTAACGGACGATGGAGGCCAAATGACGTCAAAAGAACATATGGACCTTCAGGCAAGGTAAGCTACCAACACACTGCCAAGGATAAATTTTGATTTGTCTGTGGACTTACCAGTAACATGCATCTAAACAAAGACAGCGTATTTTACAAAAAGAAACATTCATATTCATCTATGGACTAACCGGATCACGGGCATTCAAACCAAGACAGCACGTTTAAAAGTCAATGCACTGCCCAGGATACATTTTGATTTGTCTGTGGACTTACCTAGTAACAAGTATCCAAGCAAAGACAGCACTTTTTACAGTCAATCAACTACCGAGGATACATTTTGATTTGTCTGTGGACTAACCGGATAGCAAGCATCCAAACAAAGACACCACATTTTACTGTCAATCACATGCCGAGAATACATTTTGATTTGTATGTGGACTTATCGGGTAACAAGCATCAAAACAAAGACAGCACGTTTTACAGTCAATCAACTGCCAAGGATACATTTTGATTGTCTGTAGACTTACCGGGTAACAAGCATCCAAACAAAGACAATATGTTTTACAGTCAATCAACTGCCGAGGGTACATTTTGATTTGTCTGTTGATAAACCGGTTAGTAAGCATCTAAACAAAGACAGCATGTTTTACAGGCAATACACTGTCAAGGATACATTAAGATTCATCTATGGACTTACCGGATCACAGGCATCCAAACAAAGACAGCATATTTTATCGTCAATACACCGCCAAGGATATCATTTGATTTGTCTGTGGACTTACCGGCTAACAAGCATCCAAACAAAGATAGTACGTTTTACATTTAATACACTGTCAAGGATACATTCAGATTCATCTATGGACTTACCAGATTACAGGCATCGACACTAAGACAGCATGTTTTACAGTCAATGCACTGCCAAGGATACATTCATATATATCTATGGACTTACCGGATCACAAGCATCAAAACAAAGACAGCACGTTTTACAGTCAATACACTGCCAAGGATACATTCTGGCCCTACTGGACAGTAAATCTGAATAGTCCATACAGGATGGGTGTGCTGAAACATATTGGTAAGTGTTGGATACTTATTTAAATATTATTAGAGAATAATGCTACAGTTTATATAGATTTTTTGTTTCATCTTGACCATTCTTGAGGTAGATCGGTGAATTTACAGAAGCATCAGTTCTGTGGGCATGACGAGCGGAATTGGTTAGCAAAGAAAACTCAGCCCTAGATATGCCCCCAAGGGTTAACCCGAAATTCCAAAATTATTTTCATTGTTCAGTTATGATATTCATTTTTCACACTGAGGTATATGGAGTGAAAAAACTCCCAAAACGACGAAACATTTACATTTATTTGGATATATACATACAAAATTTAGTTTTAGTGAAAAAAAGTAAGCCGGGTAAATTTCGGTAACCTAGTTTTTAGGCCTTACCTCAAAAGTACAAGACAATAATATCGACAATAGCAAAACATTAGAGCGAGAAAATAATATCTTAAACTAAAAATTCCGTTTTTTGATATCAAAAAATAATTCTGCTTACCATGAATTATGAGTATCTAAGGTGTATATTTTTAATCAAGATAATTTTGTAAGTCAGGATACATATGTTATTTCTACTCTTTTTAGTTTTATTGTAGATGCTGTATTGACTTTTGAAATTCAAAACTACTGATATATAAATAAAATTCAATTAAATGACGAAAACTAAAGAAGGGAACAAAAGTGCACTTCAAATTAAATATCAGTTCTTTAAAGTTAAGTACTTGTCTATCTAAAAATCAGGCAGAGCTCATGTTAACAGCGACACAAGGTCGCAAAGATCCCCAAATAACTAACAAGGTTATTTGGCTACTACACGGGTACAAATTATGAGAGGAATAAAAATTTCTGTGAATAAATCGAGTAATTCACAAAATAATGAAATGAAATTCTGTAAGAGTATAACTAAATTTTTACGAAAGTCGAGAGTTATCTTCCTTTATCTTCTACTTTATAGTGCTTTCTTTGTATTTTATTACTCCAGTTACCAAGATGTAAATGGAAAAACCCTCATTCATTTATCACTTAATACCAGACCCTGAATACAGAGATACCTAGATTTTCTTGGAATCTTTTGGTCATGAATCACCTACTGCCCGATTCTTTGAAATACTCATTTAAAAAAAAAATCCTCAGACAGATTTTAAAAAATACAAACGAAAGAAAGCTTAAGCAGTTTTACTTACCTTTAGCATTGCAATCTTTGCAGACGAGAAGTTCTTCCCGCTCTCCTTTCTTGTTTACTTCTGCTGTCTGCAGACAATAGTCACAGTTTTCTTCACTGGAATTTGTTGGCAGGGGAGGATCTACAGGACATTCTTCATCATAATGACTATGAAATCGTTTCATCTTCTGCAAGAAGTAACACCCCGTCATTTTTTCATCGCGAAACCATTAACAAAGATTAGTATTTTAATGCTAGGAATAGATAATATAAGCGAGATTTCGTTATCACAATTTTCTTACTATTACTCAAATATATTAATTCAAACGCTATGCACTTTGGTGGGCCTTTGGTCGTTTTCGTTTTAAAGCTTGAATCATCATCTAAAATATCTGGATTGAACTATTTAAGCAACAATGAGACTGCTATGTATTTTGTCTTTGGTTGTGATGAAAACTGAATGCAAGAATTTGAAGATATTAAATAGATCATGTCTAGCACTTGATACTGTACCCCCAAATAATGCAAATATCTCCCTTTGGTTTTCCCTTTGGAACACAATACAACTGAGTTCACTAACTAAATAACGTTAAAGCATAGCAAAATGTTGGATTCTTACATAAAGTATAACAAATACGGTATTTATAAGACGCTACGTTTTGCTTTCATGTTGATGGTTAACGTATCCACTTTTGGCGGCAAAACTTAAATTTGTATAATTGTTTGGCAGCATTTGTTCAGGTGACTACAGAATGACATATATTGTAACTAAAACTGATAAAAGTCTTCCGTTTAAGAAACTACTAGTACTCTGCAAAAGTAGTTAAGATTTAATCTATTAGTATATAATTTCCGAAATAACAAAATTCCACTTTTTATGAATGCTTTTTCTAATATTTCTGTTGATTTAGTCAACGGTGCTAAAATGTTAAATTTTATATTTCTATTAAAACTCGACATTT
>JAOXYJ010254152.1:0-16432 GCA_028566555.1 Lithophaga nigra | reverse complement strand
GGCGATTTGCCAATTGCTGATTATATCATGTATTTTTGGTAATAAGACATTTTATAAATCTGTTCCCACCAGTCATACTGGTTCCTGGCTGTATAGAGAGCAAGGGAAGAGACGTAAATTTGGTCATGGATTTCTAAAGTAATGTGATGAAACTGATGTTTAATAACTGGTGTTTGTTTGATGATATTGTATCAACAAATGAAAAACGTAATTAAAAAATTTAAATACGCATGGAATCCGACTAGTTAGAATCAACTTCACGATAATGACCGAGTAGTGTCCGGTTGACAGTAATCGGAACCTTTCATGACTTTTCCTAAAATCAATTACAATCTAAATACAAATAGATCACGGATATTTAGATCGGAATTGAAATTGGCAAATGGTCTATTAACATGATTAAACAAAATAAATCATATTTTTTTTAACAAAATATCAGATAGTAATTGTTTTGTTATCCCGTTTTTCTGAAAAAAATGATCTCTTTTTCTACTGTTATGATATAGTACCTTTTTCAATAAATGCTACATGTATCCATTAGTACAGAAATTATGTACTTTACTGACTATTGTATTATGTTGGTCACTGACCTAAATTTTTGTTCACATGTTTATATATTTACAATTTTTTTTTGTAAATATTTATAAAAAGACAATAGTTATTAATGAAAAGACAATAGCTGTTTTCTGTTAATATAAGTGACTTGGAAGTTTCTACAAGATCACCTGATTTGCTTGGACATTTCCAGAGTTTCAGGACATATAAATAGTGGACATCCAGACATTTGTGGCAGTCTGCTTTATATATTGGATACATAAAAATTACTTGGAGTTAATCATCGTTGAACTTTTAATTGTCTGGATTTATACTTAATTTTGGGATTTATATTCACTGGAGATTATAAGAACTGTTTTACGTCTATAGGACCTTTACCGTTTACCATGTGAACAATTCTTCAACACTTGGATTATATTGACTTCTGGAAGTTTCTACTGGAATTATTTGGAACATTCTGTTTGAAAGTTTGTGGAACAGTAACTGAACTCTGTACAATAAGGCCAGTGATTTTATATATTGTATATAACTGTTTGTTTGTTTTCTTAGATAATAAAGTATAGAAAATTAAATATTGTTGGTTGCATCTTTGTTATAGATTTCAATATTTCAATATATAACAATGTTTGATTGAAATTTGTTTATTTATGTGGGATTTCGTAGATTTCTGTAGAAGTTCCCAACCATAAATGAGGTATTTTTGTTTTATGGGGGAACCGCGAATTTATGAATTAGCATTACAAGGTTAATTGTTTGAAAATTATAGTGTTCTCAGCTTAAAGATGCAAGGATGTAAAATGGACTGTGATATGATATGGGAAGCAAAATTTTCACTTCAAGTTGGCCAAAACTATGTTTTAACTCCATTTAGGGATTGTTTACATAGGTTGTTAAAGGCAGTTCGCCTCGCATTTTCGCGTAGCCAAGGAACTTCGAATTTGCGGTTTTTGAAGGTCATTTCATATTCATTTTGTTCATCTTGATTTGTACCTCCGATTTTTAGGATGTAAAATTGTTTGCATAGTTCTTGTCGGTATTTTCCTGATATACTGTATATAGAAATTCAATGCTCCAAGAGGTGCCGCCATTTTGGCAAAATGGTCATAATTCTTCCATATGAAAAAAGTCATCAAAATATTTGTCTTTTTTTATTGAAAATTACCTTGCCGCTTTAGTTACGGTATAATAAAACAATTATTGCCTTCATATAATGTGAACATCGAAGTTATAGAGGTTGTTTTCCCGAGGGCTGACAACTTTTGATGTTCACCTCATATGACGGCAATTATTGTATAATATTACCTCGTGTTTGGTTTACAAACAGGTTGTCAACCTTTGAGAGATTGTGTCTTTTAGGAAACAGTCCCTCTTATGTTGGCAACTCTGGGTGGCTGGGTAAACCGCGGGTAATAATTGTATAGTATACTAATTAATTCATGTTTGTAATTAGTCAGGGGATCAACCCATGATGTTTTGTAATTTGGGGGTGAAACAGCCATCAATACCATAGCAACTAAAGGCTCACCTGAACCTGTATCGCTCACCTGGCTATGAACTGACCAACTTTAAGTCATTTCTAAGAAGACTTCAAGTGCATTTCCCACAGGGTCCAGTATTAAACTACATATATGTATGTTCCATGATGGTTACCATCTTGGAATTTCAATCTGCACCAAAACAGTGTGGGTAAAGGACCCGCAAATTAACATCTTTTGGACATGATCAGCTAACTCTCTTAGTTATTTCCAAGGAGACATTCAAGTGCATTTCCCATAGGGCACAACGTTAAATTGTGTTCCTAGGTTATGGCCATCTTGGAATTTCTATTAACATCAAAAACATATTTCTGGTTAAGGATCTTCCAATGAACATTTATGGACGTGTTTCGCATAAACGGTTGTAGTCGTTTCCAAGATCTTCAAAGGTATTTCGCATAGGGTCCAATATTAAACAATGGTCCACATTGAAGACCATCTTGGAATTTCAGTCGGCATGAAAAAAGTATTTCTGGTAAACGACCTCCAATGAATATTTATGGATATATGTCTCTTCAACTGTCGTAATGGTTTGCAAGAAGAAGATATATTTCCAAAATGGTCCAATGTTAAATTATGATCTATGGTGAAACCCATCTTGGAATTTCAGTCGGCATCAAAACACACTTCTGGTAAAGGATCTGCGATAGCACATTCAAGAACACATTTAGCTTCGACTGCCATAGTTCAGGTAAAGGACCTTCCAATTAACATTTTTGGGCTTCAACTGTCATAGTCGTTTCCAAGAGGAAGACCTTTAAGTGTGTTAAGCATATGGTCCAATGTTAAATTAGGTTCCACTGTGACGGCCATCTCGGGATTGGCTTTCTGATGAAGTATTATCAGAATCAATGTATACGATATTATCAGAAAGCCCTAGCTAGCATCAAACTGCGTGAATTTTGAGCGGGAATCAACGTATATGATATCAGAAAGCCCGAACTGACATCAAATTCGGTGAATTTTGAGCAGGAATCAGTATAAGATAACTGTATTTGCGTTCAACAAATTTTTGAAGAAGCATTCAGTTTAACCATTTATCAGATACAATAAAGCTTATAAGCTCATCTGCCAGTTTTAGTAATGACTTTGTGTCTTCATTTAATCGTCCTTTTTGACGTTTATATTTTATCTTACAATGTATAAAGGCAAGTGTTATTATTAGTAGATGATCAAGAAGTTATTTATATACAAATGTTGATTTCAAGATGATTCCAGATCAATGTGAGAATAAATATTTGATACAGGTCTGTGCCTGCTAGCTTGATAAGTTATAGAAGTAATTCGTAACCCGACTAGTCAATGAAAGGACGGGTTGTAATAAGGCCCGGAATCGGTCTACAAGAAATGAAAAAAAAATGAAACCCAACATGATAAAACATAATTGTATGCATTGGATACCTTAATATATTTATTTTTCAAAAATTTATATTAAGATATATTTTTGTTGGTAATTTGGTATGTTTTACAAGGGGAAAATAACTAAACCAAAAATTAATTTAACATTGAGGCTCTGGAGAAAATTGTTTGAGGTATACTCTTCAAAGTAGAAATTCACTACCGCAATCACCTCTAACCAAAGAGGTATTTCACTTAATTTATACATAGGTACACAAACCATATTAAAATCTTTTTGGTTAGAGGTGGTTGCGATAGTTAAAAAATAATTAATATGCAAATTTTACGCACTTTTTCAAAAATTTTTAAAGTCATACATTTCTAAATTTCTCACAATAGACATTGTTAGAATAAAATAATATTAACTTAAACACTGTTGTTTAATCATAACAGTGTAATAATTTCAATGGTTTGATCTGCGATATATATTACGTGAATAACGGCATATAACGTCATTTGACGTTTTGTTCTGAATTCAGCAGTGCACTAACTAAAAGACTACCCTAATTACGTAATGCTTACAGTTAATTCGCTTGTTTTTGTAAAATAATTTTGATTTATATTTGGGCAGGCCTTTATTTGACAACATTTATAATTTCTTAAAATATTTTTTCGACTCTGTCCATTCAGCATATCAAATTATCTTATATGATTAGAACGCTGTTCTTACTGATATTACAGTCAGTTTTTTTCTTCCCATAAAAACTAATATTATCTTACAGTAATTATTTTGATTGTATCTATGCTTTTGTTGTTTTAATGTTTATATTAAATAAATAATATTTATAACACGATTTCGTGCTCCCACTCAGAGAGACGTCCATGTTAGCTTTGTATGGCCGACACATGGTTAAGACAGTATTTGCTATCTGGATGGTTAATTAAATATTATCTGCTTGTCATAAGGAGCAGCAAGCAACGTTGATGAAAAAACACGCCTTGTGAACTGCGGTTTTGACTAGCAACCCAGATTTAGCTTTGTTTCATTAGAAAAGTTTAGGTTTCAGGTGGTTATCTTGATCTTTATACATTATTTCAAGGAATACTTTTCTGTTTTAGTTTTAATATTTGAAAAAAACACACATTTTAACAATTCATGTGATTTTTTTTGCTTATATTAGAAGTACAAGTTGGTTTATGACTTCAGAACATTGCATTTTATTAGTTTTTTAAATATCTTTAGCTTGTAATCTTTATTTTGTAGATATTTCGTACTGTATGTTGAACTATCTTTATAATTCATTTTATTATATATTTTGAATGAAAGATAACTTACAAAAAGTAATAAGGACTTCTTCTGTAAATGTTTAGACCCATTTTGTTTCCTATATTCGACCATGTTAGATTATGCATAGAACGAAAATTTCATATCATTGAACATTCCAATCGCCATTTTTATCGCTGATCACGTGATTAATGAGGGTGTGGTTAAGAAAAAAAGTTACATTTGTTTCAACCATTAAGAAGTCTTCCATTTCCGATACATGATACAAGATTCTGCCGTAGGCCGTAAATCGGCCTCATCGCAACCTGTCCTTTCCACAGTGTTTGTAGAAGATATTCCCTAATCGTCAATATCTTCCTGCCTCCGAGGGAATCCCGGGTTAGCTTCTCCAGCTTGCGGGGTAGAACTTCCCCTCCCTTAATAAACTGTTCGTGGTTGTGCGTGATGCCAAATACACGGCGTAAAATCCGAGGTCCCGTGGTTGGAGAATAATACGCTCTCTGCCTTTTAAAAAAAACCTGTAACAAATTCTTTTCGAGGGGTCAGTAGGTGGCCAGCTACGAGGCTAAAGTTTAAATCCCTACCCATCATATCCTTTTCTCGTGCTAGACAAAATTATACGTCCATTGACCTACCCTATTTATCCTGTAATGATTGGTTTTTCAGTTGTTCTCGTCCTGAATATAACTGAAAAATTGTTCACTCGACGTTAAACATGAATCGATCCATCAATAACTGGTCGTATCTGTTAGAATATATAAAATTTATTTCTTCTCATATATAAAACTTTTTTTCTAAGGAACCGTATAACATTTATCAGGGGGCAATCCCAATGCAGAAATCTGTTCTTCAAGGAACAAAGGTGAGCTAAAATTACATTTGTCGAATTCGATGGAAGTATTTTTTCAACTGGTGATCGACATCCCAAAAGGAAAACCCGTGTTCTCCTACTCGCCGACCTATTTCTATATTCGTATGAAGCAGAATTCATTAAAGAACTTTCGAAAGATAGGAAAAAGTGTTGCCAAGTCCTTTGATTTCACATTCAGATACATAGACGATGTTCTGCCAAAACAATCCTAAATTTGGCGATTGTTTACATCCGATCTATCAAAATAAACTTGAAATTAACGACAAAAGAAACAACACGGTCTGCTTCTTACATAGATCATACCCTAAATATTAACAAAATGAGCTCCTACAATCCAAGATCTATGACAAAAGAGACAACTATAATTTCCCTATAGGAAATTGTCCTTTCCTCACCAGAAATATACCAGCTGTCCCTGCATGTGACGTCTTTGTTTCACAAGTAATACGATACGCTAAAGCTAAAATGTTAGCTGCCTAAGCAAGCAGAGGGAAAAATGTTCAAGATATTTTGTAATTTGGGAGGTGTAGGTAAAAAGGTAAAATTGATTTAGATTTTCCTATTAAAATACCAACTTATATGTATAATGGAGTATAAAAATTAATAAAACAAAACTGTACTATTCTCGGCTTCTCCAGAGTTGAGTTTAAAGTTGTGTTTTCATCTTTCTTAAAGGACTGGTTGCGATAAGATCCCATTTTGACCCATGAAATTCCACAAAAAATGAAACCACAGATACGAATATCCCATTTGCATTTTTATAACATTTTATTAAATGAAGTATCTAAAACGCTATTTCCAGCTTTATGGGCTGCAGACGAAGATGCAACCTACCCAATCACTCATTTAACATTATGCTTATGGAAAATCAATATCTGTGCCATTAAACTTTCTTAATTACAATGAATGGTACCCTATAGTACCAAGACTAATTTTTCACTATAGATAATACTGATATTCAGCAATATAAAATGATTTTGGTGATCCGTAGTTATAAGGGTGAAAGAGAGAAAAAATGACAAAATTTTCATCTTAAGGGAAATAATACAAACACATCAAATATATTAGGAACTGGGGAGCTAATGGTCACAGTATTTTGAATCTGCAAAAATGCTAAAAGAAAAAAGCATAAAATGAATGTTTTTGTCTTATGATTATAATCTAGAAGTTATTTTTAGATATATTTTCTCTATAGTTGTTTTGCTGTTTAAAAACACTCCTACAAGATGAATCCATTCTTTGCAAATTCGTATAACTACCATTTGCATTTCATCTATTTACGGTACCTCCATGTGTATTTCTCTTTTTGTTCTTCTGTTTCTGATTTGTTTCTATAATTAGTTATCTTGTATGTTTATCCTTCTGTGTTTTTGTTATTCATTTTGAGATGTCTTTAATAATGCATATTTTGTCGATTTTACTACACTATGTTGCAACTCATTATTAAATTGCAAGAAAATGATAATATTTAAGAGTCATTCTCTGTAAGAATCAAGGGATTTGTATGTAATTAGGAAATCGATGATCTCAGATTTCCTTTAAAATGTAATTACAAAAAATACATTCATACTCTGCGAGAAAAATAACAATTTCACAATCATATTGTTTGAGGTTGCCATGACAACCAGCATCAACAAATATAGGCCAGAAATTGGGATTTTGCATTTTTTAATTTCTAAATGTTACATTATTTAGTACATCATTTGCAATTTACTCCTTAAAAAGAGCTTTCTCTTTATATACTACGAATACAGATGGCATTTTTCTCGAAATTAAACCTGCTGTGACAAAGTCATCTCTTGATATACTGATACCATTGATTCCATTTAAAGAATAAATTGTGGCCTATATTTGTTGATGCTGATTGTCATGGCAACCTCAAACCATATGATTAAAAATTGTTATTTTTTCTCACATATTATTATTGAATGATTTATAGATACATTTTAAAGGAAATTGAAGATCATCAATTTCCTAAGCATTTTGATGCTTACAGAGAATGATTTAATAACATAATAGGGGTTCTCATCGCATAATTAATATTCTGTCTGTTGAAAACGGAATTAAAAGCCCCAAAATAGATTATTTAAGGTTTCTACGAAATGATAATCTATGATACCAAATTAAGTGCACAATATGCGCATATCGACAAACAATGTCTCTTCAGTTGTGCTCGAGGCCTAAAAATTTGGAAAAAAGTGTGACACTTCCCACGATTCGCTTAATCTTTGCTTTATACAGTCTAAATGTGCGCAAAAGTAATGAGGATGAATGAAAAATATCTCATTTCTCTTGTAGGAACAGGTTGTAACCTTTATCTTTATATATTATTTCAGTAATTACTGTTCAGGTTGAAGTATAAATAGTCATAAAAATTTTAGTTTATTTTTTGAAGGTTGGCAAACCCAATGCACAATATGCAAATTTCAACAAACAATGTCTCATCAGTTAAAGAAAGCTACTGAAAGATATCTTTTCAATTAGTCCAGGAATTATCACTTGCCTGCAACAAAAAAGTGAATCAGACTTTTTTAAGTAGGCGTGTTATAACCTTTTGATTGTTGATCTCAAGATATGCTCAGCTACCATAGCAAATCGAATAAAACCAGTGTGGGCATTTTGAAAGGGGGTGAGGGGAATGTACTAGATTGGTTTTTGAATCAATAGAGAAAATATGATACACATGTCTGTTAGTTCTCCTGGTCTTGTCCTAGCAGCACAAAAACTAGGTTGAAGGATGGACACCAGATCTATAGAACATGAAACGTGATAGACAGGACAAAACAACTACATCAGCTGAAAGCATTTTGGCATTTATTGGTAAAAGGTTTTTAAACATTGATATCAAAGGAGACATCACCACAAATACACAGAATTTGTATTAAAATACCATTATCCTTCTGTATGAGAAGTTATATCATCATTTCTCTATACTATGCTGTTGATGCTAATTCCTCATCTGTTCAAGAAGTTTAAGAGGAATACATTTTTGTCAAAATATCAACGGTAATAGTTTCATTCGATCAAAGTTTAAAATGACTTCCGTCAGGATATCGGCTAGGTAAGTTATTTCCAGAAAGTAATCCAACCCATACATCAGGTACTGCTATCAATTAGGCAATCTCCAACAGGAGAGAGACGTTGCATATAAACTATACTACAACACAACTACAGTGACCATAATATTCTGTGAACTGGAAATCCTATGTAAGTCAAACTGTTTCATTTCTACCCGAGGTGTATTTTAGAAGGTATGTGTTCTATCAGCGAAATGGAATTTTTGAAAAAATCAACCCTTATCCTTATGTCAGCTCAGACTTGTTCTTTGTACTCTTTTGTGGAGTTCGGAGAGTATATGTCGGTTCTACATTTGTGGAGTTCGGAGAGCATATGTCGGTTCTACATTTTCCCTGTTTTTAAGTCTAACAGGACATTCATAACTTTAAATTTATAACACAAAAATAATCAATAAAATGAAATAAACTATATACTCCATGGTTTAAGAAATGAAAAAGGTATCAATCCAAGCCAATGTGCACCGGTCCCCCAATAAATTTCGCACGGTCCCCAAATGTGAGATTTGAATGTTTGAAAAGGTAAAAAAAAAGGGGGGAGGCTGAAAAAATACTACTTCTAAATACTCAATTCATTAGTAAACATTCTACACAGTATGTATACTAAACCTGATACAAAGGGATGGAAATACACAATGGAAAAACAAATACATGTGTAAATAAGGGTTTTTTGTACACTATATGTATCTTGTATTTACAGTGTTACACGAAATTTATATTAATATGCGTTAATATAGAAATAAGTTAATAGATTTATCTGTTATCTAAGTGTATCCTAATTTCTACATATAAAACATACATCTCAGTGATCATCTTCTATTTAAAGACACAGTTAAGATAGAAATTATACTAAGCATTATATATGAAAATAACACCAAAAAATCAGAAGGTGTATGAAGACTAAAGAGAATGATCAAATGAACTTAGGTATAATTCATTTTAAGATACAGTCATCACTAAAAAGTACACTGTCATTAGCACAAACATGATGATATAATAGAAGCATAGGAAAATCTTATCAAGCATGCTTGCCAACTCCTTTCTTGTAATTGTGTATTCTTCATTGCTTGCATCCACAATTTTTGATTTTTTCTTCATTCTTGCAAACATTAACACAATACGTCTTTGACACCCAATAATACTGGAACTGTCAGACAGAAACCACAATTTAGTGTTTATGACGTTACATACGACAATAGCAGAGCTTGTTACAAATAACAAAATAATAAAAATGATCAGAAATGACATTGGATTCGATGCTGCAGGTATTTCTTCAGATACCATGGTCAAAAACACAACATACGATAACAAAATTGTCATTCCGAAAGACAGGCGTTCTCCACATTCTACATTTAACAGAAATATTAACGGATTAAGTAAAGCAAGGACTGCAGTTGGTACAAAAATTAATACATTGTAATACACTGGTGCTCGTTTAATATGTAGGGTTACATTAAATCCATAAGGATCCAGCGTACTAGAATCAATAGAACTGCTTTCAAGCGTCCAGTCCTGATTGGGATAGAAATGGTTTAAACCAATGGTAGTTGATAATGGAGTAAATGTTATATCATAATATCCCCATCCGTAAAATCTTAGTTTGCAAGAATGTGAATCAAATGGAAATTTCTTCATATCTGCAGAACATTTAACGTTTAATATACATCCTTGTGACCATAGCAGTTGCCCATCATTGGTTAACTGGATTGTAACCGGATAATCTGAACCGATGGGTGCCAGCTTGTACGCATCGTTTATAAGGACCACATCGGGTGTCCAGGTTTTGCTTTGGGATGCCGTAGTTCTGTCCAGGCCGTTATACTTAGCTGGATCCCACGCCAAGGACTGGTCCACCCAAATAAAAATGCAAGATCCAACTAATGACAATGTCCCTTCAACCTCATTGAAACTGTTGATTGCAAATAAATGAAAATCAACACTTACTTCAAGAGTTTTACTGCTGTTTGGAAGCGGTGTTACATCTGTCTTATAGGTTTTGAATAAGTCATCATGTAGTTTATAGTAGTCTGATATATTATTCCCTGTGATGTATCTAAGGAGACATGTCATTAATACAGGTATCAACGGTTTTATTTCCATCTTTAAGCTTCTTTTATGAAACTGTATGCTATGTGCTGATCGATTCATGAATAATTAACAGATTCATTATTAAATTGAAATAGTACTAGTGTTTGCTTCTGTTTTTGTTACTACATTAAGTCAATAAGGACAATCAATTTTGCTTTATTTTGGACTGAAAACACATTATTGAAGATCAGGTACACAAGTGTACTAATTGCTAATGATTGTCACAAAACATTTTTAATAGCACTTTGTATTTTACAACAGTTTGAAAGGAAATAAAATATCTTAAATACTGATATTAACTATTGTTAATAGATTATCAATATCTGCTATTTTGTCATGTTCAACAAATCAGCTGATATATATACTTTTGTAAAAGTCTGTTGCATTTTCCAACATTGAGGGACATATGATTTTTTTATATGCATGTTGTTTATTTTCAGGCTAAACTCTCTTGTTAGTCCGCAGGAAGACAATAGTTTAATGTCTTTGGTTTGATCCGGCCGGAGACCGAATCCACGACCTTTTACACTCAGGCCGAGCACACAAAGCATTACACCAAGGCGTTTTTTTATCTAGATAACTTCACCATTCACCAAGATTTTGATTTTGTCACAGATTATCTGAAGATAGGTTTCACCCATTATAACAGTAGGTGACTAACCATTCCAACAGACTCTAATGTTTTGTATTTGCTTTGTTTAAAAATTGATATCGGAGTTGCAGTTGTTCCGTGTCTATCTATTTGCACAGACACCTGACCAGTGGACCCCCCCCCCAAACTTTTTTTTTTTTGAAAACACGGATGGACACAGACATCACGTTGCCAGATAAATAAGTATATGAAGTTATTTGCGGGACGTACAAAACATACAACTGAAAAAAAGGGGGGTTTCCACTGGTCAGGTGTCTGTGTCTATTTGATCCCTCGTTAGATTCCCTCAGCTCCTTTTCATGTCAGTTATTCTCAAGACTAATTTCAAAGTGGATTAAATCCTATCTGCGATAATGTTGGCAATGTTTCGCAGTTTCAGTTATTTTGAAGACTATTTTGAACGTAAATTTAATCCTAAGTCAATAATGCATTAATACCCTATACCTATTTGTACTTTAAGGTTTATTCCATATTTACTGACAGAAAAACCACATAAAAGTGACAGGTTACATCTACGTGATACTAGTAATAATATTAATTCCACTCTTACCGAGTTTCGGTCATTCCCTATTCTATTTTTCGGCGTGCTGGCTATGAGCCAACTCTCCTATAATTCTTATTCATGATGAAAATTCCACGTACACTTCTAATAAAAAAACAACGTTAAAACGGTATCGGAAATCTGTAATATCTGTCTTTTAAATCGCCAAGTTCAATCTTTTATGTTGTTTTTTACAGTTCTTTATATCTATTATTTTGTTATATTTTACTACGGGCTGTCCTATAGAATTGCAACGATTTATCTATTTGCTACATAGATACACGAGATAGGAAATAAGGATTTTTTTCTTATGTGTGTTAATTTTCTACCTTGATTGTCAGGCTGCTTCCCTCTAATATACAGTAGTGCCTATTTCCTTCATCTTGATAATTTCAGGACATAGATTTCACTCATTACAAAACTACTTGGTTCATAATAAGATTCTCGTGAGTCCCTGATCTTTCACCGGTACCGGTAATTGCTGTCTATAGTTCTTTGTTGTTAATTATGTATAATTATACATTACAAATATCCATATGCTGCAACAACACGGCTTACAATAACAGTATTTTCTTCATAGTTTGGTTGGTTTTTTTTTCATTATATACAACATGACTCAGCTAATTCAATGAACAAGACAAAACAACGAAAACAATGCTTCTACTTATTTGTTAACTGATATCTAAATTATGAAAATAAATAGATAGATAAATTATTTTATATGAATAGAAAATGGTATGTTATATAAATTAAGTTTTTAAAGCATTATTTGCATCGGTCATTTTGATTCTAACAAATAAATATATCTACAGTGTACAAACAAGAACATGAAATTCATTTTCAAGACAGTAATAATCCGAATATACTGTCATTACATGTCCATAGTCACATGGTATGATAAAAAGTTAATATATCTTTCTTTGAAGGGTGAGCTGCAAATATGGAGGTGAGAGTTGGGAGGAGGGAGGGATGTGAAAGAAAGGTGAAGGGAGGTGGGAGACTGAGGAAAGGAAAGTGGGAGAAGAGAAGAGAAGTAAAAAATGGAGAAAAATAGATCCCCACCAAAATTATGAATAAATCACTTAACAGAGTTGATTGTTCTAGTCAGAAGGAAAAAGAAATGGATAAATGATCACGTGATCATTATGATCCATTTTCCGTGATCAAAGAAATCATAAGAAAGTTGATCACATATACGGAAAAACAGACCTTATGAAAAAATAGAAAACACTGATTAACCAACAATACTTTTATTTAATTCTGTGTGCCAGCATCCAGGACAGTAAAATCAATAAAATTCTGCAGGCGAAATATTGGTAGAACTGCTTTAAGCTGTAAACAGGATTATTCAAAGTTTTGTTTCCAAACCGGATATCAGTGTATTGACTCTTGTAAAAGGAAGTTTACACAGTATTTTGAGACTAAGAGTAGATACACTATCAGTTTAAGATTGTGCTTACTATTTTGTAAGAGAGGTGTTGAAACTTGTAAAGAAAGGACATTATGTGGATTTCATTACTTTACATCAAAAACGCAGTCTCCACAGAATATGAAACCTCAAAAGACTTAAATCAAAGAAGCCAGTCAAGCTCTGTATGGAAGATGTGAACTTGCTTTGTAATTTAGAAAAGTACGGAGAAGGTGCACCAAAGAAGAGTGAGATCTGACACACTAAATACAGCGCTGGCAATTTGTCCTTCAATCTATACAATAACAACTCCTTTGCCTACTTGTCCAGATATAGAAATTTCCCTACTACAGAACATGATCAGGCCAAAGCAAGCAACACTACCAAAGAACAACATACATTTGTATGAGATTGATGACTACTTGGCAGTGATATGGAATGAATATATATGTGTATTACAAAAGTAAAACATCCTGTAAATGATAGTTAAAATATTTGCTTTGTATGTTTATATTCAAAAAATAATTATTTGGTCTCGGGGAAACCATCGAGAAAGATATGCCCATAGACCAAACATCGCCCTCTTGGATGGATGATGAAATTACGGTTGCTGAAGAGATATACATTAATCTAAAACATAAGCTAGAACAAGATGGAACAACAGTATAGATGAAGAAACATGAAATAACTGAAAGTAATACAAGTAAATAGACGCGGAAAAGCTGTAAGAAGGTCAGACTATCTCAGTGACTATGTTAAATAGCTGTGTAAGAAAACTAATTGGAACTTTCAACGAAAAAGGGAAAAATAATAAAAGAAGGCACAGGTAGGGGGAAAAGATGCGATGTGCACGTGGGAGAAGGTGGCAAAAGGTGGGAGATAGTACTCCTCTGTATTATCCCTCTGGCCATCCCCTCATACTTACATTTTGGTTAATGCACAATATTATATACAACAAAATGTGTTCAAACATTTCACATGTTAGTCTGTTTCAAGTCATGATCATCACAAGGAAGTACACTGTCATCAGCACGAGCGTAATAACATAATAAAGACATAGGAAAAGTCTATCGAAAGTTTTTCTAAAGTCTTTTTCCGTGATTGACTCTTCTTTAGTATTCATATCAGCCACTTCTACTTTTCCTTTGTCCCTGGAAAATATCTTTACAATACGTCGTCGACATCCATTGATATTCGAGTTATCAGATTTAAACCACAACCATGTATTAACTATGCTACATACTGTAATGGCGGCGCTTGTGGCAAATAACAGAACGATAAAGATGATTAGAACTGACATTGGATTTGATGTGGCTGGTATTTTATCAGACACTAAGGTCAAAAACACAACATATGACAATAAAATTGTCATTCCGAATGATAGCCGTTCTCCGCATTCTGCTGGTAGCAGAAATACCAGTGGGTTTAATAAAGCCAGGACCACAGTTGGCAAAAGAAGCAAAACATTGTAATAAAGTGGTTGTCTTTCAAAATGAAGTGTCACATTAAATCCACTTGGTGTTGAAGCATCAAATTCAATTGAATTACTTTCAAGCGTCCAGTCTTGATTGGGATAAAAATGCATCAAATTGACAGAAGTTGATCCTGGAATAAATGTTATCACATCAGGATATTCCCATGCTGAAAATCGTAATTTACACGAATGAGAATCAAAGGGAAATTTCCTTATATCTGCAGAACATTTCACATTTAGTATGTACCCTGGTGTCCATATCATTCGTCCGTTAGACTTTATTCCGACTGTAAAAGAACTATCAGAACCCAAAGGAGCTACTTTATATGCTTCATTGACAAGAATAACACCAGGTGTCCAAACCTTCCTTTGTGATATAGTCATACTATCCAGTCCATTGTATTTAGCTGGATCCCAAGTCAAAACCTCGTCACTCCAAATTAAACTCAAACTTCCAACTACTGACAGTGTGCCTTCGACCTCAGTTAATGGTAAACAGAAGAAAATTAAACTGTACATTAAGAGTATGATTTCCGTTTGGTAATGGTGCTAAATCTGACTTGTACACTGAGAATAAATCGTCATGTAGGTGATAATAATGTGATACATTTTCCCTATTACTACAGTAAGAAGATATAAAAGTATAACCTGTATTATTTCCACCATTTCGTTTGAAAACCATCTAAACTATGATGCTGTTTTGTCGGATTTTGTACTTGCATGATTCAGTCGATGTGCACATAATATTTAAAATGATTATATTTACACTGTAACGAATTGTTGTCGATCCATTTGTAACGCGGAAGCAAAGTAAAAGCTGTATTCATTGCTTTTCAAAAGATTTTGTTGCAATGTAGTTAATATGACAGTTTCATTTTTGTTGTATTTTTGTTTAAATGTATCTGTCAATACGTCCTATTATATCCATCGTTTTATGCCATGGTTTCGAAAAAAAATCAGGTTCAAGTTACTCAAAATATTTATTATTGGATATTGACAAGGTTACATATGTCTTCAATATGTATAAAAACAAGCTATTACTTACAGTTGGGATTTATATTTTGGAATTATAATTTGGTCAGTCGGGCTTTTTTTACAATAAATGTGAAAAATTTTTGCGCTATTTCATACAGGACTTTCAATGATATGTTCACATCTATCGACATAAAATGTCTGATAGTGCAAAACATTTCGTTAAAATCCTGTCAAAAAATGAAATGGTCCGTGTGGTGTACAGGATTCTGAATGAAATGTTCTGTGCGCCGAACAGGATTTTCATGTTTATTGTAAAAAATGTATTATTGACCAAAAGTAAAATTCATAATTAAAAATATTTCAAATTTTAAATAATAGCATGACTAAAAATCCTTTCTGTATGCAATGCCTGTGAAAGGGTTTTATAGAGCGAGTTATCACCTATCAGATTTGACTTGTTCTTGGCCACGACTTTTGTTCTTTGGACAGAATTTTTTCGCAGGACGGGTGATGCATGCATAGCAGGAGAAGCTTACCCTGTCGACGCACCCGGTCTCACTACTTATGGAGTTTATGTGATCACGTCGAATTTGTTTCTCGACATTGTATATTCCTAAGAATTTTATGAGTCTCTAA
>JAOXYJ010254041.1:0-10056 GCA_028566555.1 Lithophaga nigra | reverse complement strand
GGCAGTCTTTGGTGGTGATTTCGTCTGCATCGTTAACAATTAACGCAGAAGAAATTCTACAAGGGAGGTAATTTTTTAATCAGTTTTTCGCCTGTGACAATCTGTATCATTTTCCTACCTGAAAACAGCTGTGGTATTATCGAAATTTTCTGATCGTAAACAGATGTCACATTATCTAAATATTCCAGCTTTGATAATCTATATAATTTCCCTACCTGTTTAATGCGGTCATGTTATAGAAATATTTGAGGTAATAAGATCTGTATCATTTTCTGACCTTTACATAAATGTGATAATATTGAGATAGGATCGGAAAATCTGTATCAATGAATACATGTGATGTGATCGAAATATTGTATGCTTGAAATATGGACCATACATAGATTCATCAAAATATACCAGGCCTGACAAATTTCTATCCTGTTCCTACCTGTAAACAGATTAATAATACATCAACAATCAATACGTCAGGTTCGACAGTCTGCATTGATTTTTTTTTTGGTTATTTTATTTATTTTTTATTTTTTGTACACAAAATGATTTTTTTGTTGTTGTTGATAATTTCATTTTGGCGAGTGATTTAAGTTTTGCCAAAATCTGGTTTAAAAGTGACAGTTTTATACATCAATAATTCAGTAGCTTACATTTCTGTAACATATACGTGTTCACTGCTTCAACATTTCTTGCAAAGATCTGGTAGAATTAGGAGATAACTGTCTTGTATTTTAAGCTTTGCGGACGTAAATCGTGGGTTTTACTGTCGCAAATTGAGTTTACCTAGCGACAGTTATCTCCTAATTCTACCGGATTTTTGCAAGGAAAAAGCTCTGGGAGGACAAGCATAAAAAACGAATCTAATACAAAATTTCCGTCATTACATGATCAAGTAAATGTACTCTAACTGAAATGAATATAAAGTTGAAAAATAATTAGTAGGGTAGCTTTTCAACGTGAAACATTGCGTTTATGTTGAGTATATCTTTGTTTGCGTATTGTTTTTTTTAATTGTTTTTTTTTTTTTGGCTGCTAAAGGAGTAGGGCCACGAAGAGCACATTTCGGCCCTAAATTTCAAAGTATCTAATATCACAGCATGGAACACGTTTTTGACCTGTTAAGATGTCAATTTTGGGCAATAAAAAAATTATGAGCATATATTTTTCACTTGTCATTGTAAAATGACCTTTAAAAGTAAGATCAAATTATAATTTTGCCTAAAACAGGCAATTTTCAAGCAATTTGGAATCCTATTTTCTACTAGAAAACATTGGCCACAGTATGCGACCAAAAATACTTTAAGATAAAAAGTTGCATTTCGATGAGGCAAACATTTTTAAACAAAAATTATTTTGGTCGAGGAATGTGGCCAACGTTTTCTCGAAGATAAACTGCGTGATAAAATGTGATAAAAACCCAGATTTTCCCTCAGTTATACAGGATTGTGATGCCACTGTAACATCGCCAGTAAAGTCAACTGTCCAAAAATACATATTTTGCATTTAATATCATCTTAACCACTTCAGTGCCAAGAAAAAAAATAAAAAAATATCGGTTCAGTGCCAAGCGATGTTTTCCGAGTGTGAACAAATGAAGATTATGGCGTTACAATGGTTAAGACGTCATAAAGCGGACACACCGGGACCAGCGACGTCGAAAAAATGGCGGGAAATGGAAAATTCCTAGAAATGATATTGAAATGCTCTGCAATTCTTATTTACATGATTTCTAGAATAAATAAAAATTATTTATACCGTTGTCTATTTAAATATGTTGCTGTCTTAATATTATGAATTTTGAAAAAGATGAATTTGTCGGAGATAACGTTACATATGGATAGATCAAGGTTCAAATGTATGCGAAAAAAATATCATTAAACAATGCAACAAACCTCACAAATAAGTAATAAAATTAATGTATATATAATTCTCTCTTTTTTCTTGTTTTGCTCTTTTTGAAAGTTCTTTTGCTGGTAAGGGTTTTTTTTCCAAAAATAAATTCCTACCATTACAGTTTACCGCCGCAAATTGACAATCATTACAAAATCTGAAATCTTTTAAAATTTTTGCGCAAATTCTCATGCAGTAATGCGATGACGTCATAATTACGTCATTGGTTTGAGTTGGCGAATTTTGCGAACATGAGCGACTTTTCTGATGCGGAGAGCGACTTTGAACTTAGTGAGGATAACTCTGACTTAGAGACAGAAAACGAAAGCAGTGATGATAATGATTATGTCCATGAACCAGCACAGAACATTGGAGTCAGACAGCCATGGATTCGGGTGTTCCCACCAGAACCTGCTGAAAACAGGAACGTTAGATTTGCAGAGAATGTTGGAGTCCGAGAAATGCCACCGGCGGATAGCAGACCCATTGATTATTTCTTCCTTCTATTCACTCTAGATTTCCTTCGGCAAATAGTTACGGAGACCAACAGGTATTAAAACTATAATTACTTTAGCAAGTTTTATTCATCATTCTGTCGCCGGCTTACATTTATTTAACAAAATAATGATTAAAAATAAAACGGAATGATCATGTCGCAAACGGGGAGGTTGATTTGAACTTGAGGGCCCATTAATACTTCGCCGACGTCTGTCGCGCAATCATCGGAAAACACTCGCTGAATCAAAATAAATACTGGTAATTTAGGTCCTTAAAATCAACAGTTTTCCCCGCAAGAAGA
The DNA here is from genome assembly GCA_028566555.1 of Lithophaga nigra. NCBI lineage: Eukaryota > Metazoa > Mollusca > Bivalvia > Mytilida > Mytilidae > Lithophaga > Lithophaga nigra. The sequence continues at coordinate 7,373 of JAOXYJ010254041.1, read as the reverse complement.
ACAACGAAGTTCCAGGAGATATTCTACATACATTAATAGACTTCTCGCTTATAGTTTGTCAAATCTGAATGGACTGTGTGAGAATGGCGCAATTTTCGCGCGACAGTTGCCGACGAAGTATAAAATTAAACGGTTACGGTGATTTATGGGCGTTTGCGGATCGATCCGAGCACTGGGGAATTTTATTGAACTTATTCTATTGCAAAAAGGGCACTTTTAAGCCGAACGGATTTCCCATTTAGACCCTATGTATATGAATTTTAAAAGTACAAAAGTACATATGTTCGCTTGCATCAACAAAATATGCTACTAGTATTCAAAGACAAAAGACACCTTTAGATACTGAATGTATTTGTCTCTTTATGATACATAAAAAAATTCATATATGCGACATCATCCTTTTACTTTTTTAACCTGCGCGTTCTAAAATGTTTGAAGCATAATAAAGAAAAAAACAATTAGATGAATGATATAGGATTTAGTAAGATACAAGCTTTTTTTGTCCAGAAAAGCGGTGTCAGTGTTGTATACATGTGTAGGTCAAACACGACCACCTATATCCCGTACACCGGATGTTAACACTTGTATACTATGGATAAATTAGGATGACCCTGGTTTACTGGGAATTGCGTTAGGCGGAGCGATGGCCTATTGTGATTATCTAAATATCCTATGATCAAATATTGTGCAAAAAACACTAAATAAAACTCAATACTTTTATATATTTTTATACACGTGTGTACGTCTTAATAAATTGAATGTCCATGCGCTTTGCCTACCCAATTTCCAGTGCGTCTGTCAACTCAGATTATTAAATTACACGAGCGTCAACCCCCGGTGTACGGGAGCGTAGTTGTAGGGAAATCATTCAGTTCATGAATATATAATTTCATATTTTAGATATGCTAGAGAGTTCATTGCATCCCGAGACAGAATTCGACGTTTTTCTAGGCTACACGAATGGTACAAAGTTGGCGAAAGCACAGTCTCCGAAATGAAAGCTTTTATTGCTGTGATACTAAACATGGGCATTATCCGAAAACCATCTATAAACGAATATTGGAATACAAAATTTCCCAGTCAAGACACTAACTGGTTTAAGAAAATATTTAGCAGAAATAGATTTCAAAATATCATGAAATTCTTTCATCTTGTCGACAATAACGAAATTCCTGGCCGAAACCACCCTGATTACTCTCCGACATCAAAGTTCCAGTGTTTGACAGATCTCCTAAATGCGCGTTCCCAACGATTCTATACTCCTGCACAAGAAATAAGTATCGACGAAAGCTTAATTGGAACGAGAGGCAGAACTCAAATGTTACAATACATACCGTCAAAAGCTGCTAAATTTGGTGTAAAATTGTGGATGCTGGTGGAATCCGTGACCGGTTACATGTTTCAAACGATTGTTTACAGGGGTAGACGTTATGATCCAACCCCTGCAGGAACTACCCAAGGATCTCATGTTGTCAAATCTTTACTTCGATCTTCAAACTTGCTTGGGAAATTTTATCACGTAGTATGTGATAACTTTTTTACGTCTGTGAGTTTAGGCCGTGAACTTCTTGAAAATCGTACATTTTTGACAGGCACTTTAAGAGCAAATAGAACAATGCCGAACTTGATAAAAAACGCGACTTTAAATGAAAATGAATACGTGTACGCAAGACAAGGATCAACTCTTCTTTGTGCCTATAGGCAAGCTGGAAGGCGAAAAACAATTAAAGCGTTGACTACAAAGGAATTGGCAATTAATGAAAACAATGGTAAACCAAGTATGATCTCATTTTACAATAGACATATGGGTGGCGTAGATCTTGCCGATGCAATGGTAACATATTATTACGACAATAGAAAAACACTTAAAGTATGGAAAAAGGTTGTTTTTAACTTGATTCAAAGGTTTGTCATAAATGCATATATCTTGTACACGAAAAACTCCTCAGACAGGCCGCTCAAAACCAGGCTTCAATTTATACAATGTTTAATAGAAGATTTGTCGGCTGAACATATGGCAGCCAGAGCAGATCATGTAAATAACGGACCGCGAATGAGGAACAGAAACAGACGAGTAATGATCCGAAAATTGCCCGACATGAGAGTTAAGGAATGTTGTGTTTGCTCCGACCGTGCCGGGTTCGGGGGCCGGCATAGATCGAGAACGGTTTGCCGGGCATGTGACAAAGGCCTTCACAAAAATTGTATTCCTAATCATCTTTGTAATGAATCATAAAGGTTGCTGAAAAAAAATATTGTATATATCTAGCTTTGATTTTATTTATTGTGCCTATATGTTTGACACAAGACTTACTTCTCCTTTTAATTGGGCGGATAAGTTCAGATTTTGACCAAAATATTTCAATTAGTGATACAAGCATCAAATTTTGTGCAATTTCTCCTACGATAAACCCGTGAGCCAATTTTCATTACTTGTCTTAGCCGAACAACAAATTAAACATTCATGAGTGAATAGTATAATAGGGGTATATTCATGTTTTGTATAGCGCTATTTTCCTCGATTTGTTGGAGTGTTCGAATAATTTGTTGCAAAATACTTTCTCTTTGTTTTACTTGTTTTTCAAACATAAAGTGTACATTTATATTTTCGGTAATTAGAATGGTGCGAAAATTGTCCTCTTTTCCTGAATTCTTTTTCCAACTTTTATAATAAATTCATATTAGTCAGAAGTTATACAAAATATTAATCAAAATGTGTTGGTCCTTAACCAATATTTTGTCAAAAATGTCGATTTAAAAGTCTTTTTTTTTCATTACAAACTACATCCATCATATTCAGAACAAGAAATGAAAATGCGTATGAAAAAGCTGTGATGAATAATCGCTGAAAAGTTGCGATAATTGCTTAAAAGAAGCATCAAACATTCAAATAAATCTTTCCGATTCAAATCCCGCCATTTTTTGCCTTTTGCCGGGCACGAACAATAACGTTACGTCATAGACATCAATTCATGACGTTCAATAAAAAAACATTGGCCCAAAATTGGCCCCGTGGCACTGAACGTAGTATGAAAATATTGGCCCAATATTGGCCCTTGGCACAAAGATGGTTAAATAGTGTACCCCGTGAAATATTGTCCTCTGTGATAATGTCCGAGGATGGAATAAAGCGCATATGGAATAATGTCTTTCGGGTTTTTTCATACGAACAGGAAGGACACAATTTCACGGGACAATATTTTGGCTTACACAAACAACAAAGACAAGACCGCAATGAATAAAGAATCAAACACAAAAGAGAAAGCAAACATAGATAAAATACTAGAAACTAAGACTATGACAATATGAGGACCCATAAAAGAGTGACATTGGGCACTGCTGGACATGTGTCATTCAACGTATTATCTGTTTTAACTAGTGGTAATTAGCCAAACAGTCAGGGAGAATGGGTTTATACTATAATACAGGGTACATGTCCGTAATCACATCTAGATAGGGACATCCAATTAAGGTAAACATCTCGTGATGGCGACCAAAATATATCTAAAATACTGTTCTACTTGTAGTTAAATACAGCCTTTAAAAATGTAAGAACGTAATGTCATTGTTTACATTTTTTCCTGTGATAAACTAATGAAGGTCCAATATTTCTCTCAGTTCCATAATGAATTTTCTTTTAATCAAGAATGAGAGTATTATCGTATTCATTTTATTGCGATTTCCATAAAATCCATTTCGTTATTGCTATCACAGTGTGGTCCATGTAGATCCTTCAAAGAATCCAAGCAGTCATTTATTTTTTTCGGGCTACTTGACAGTATTTTGAGTGTACTTGTGCCGATTGCCCTTGTCAAAACTGACCCTGTTTAAGAAAAACAAAATAAAAAATCATACCCTGTTTTGTACCAACTGCTCGACAAAATGATACCCTGTACTGGACATCAAAACTACAGAGAAAATTAAAAACTATGCTAGTACACAACAAACGATTCAATTGCAGTGCGATTCATGCGGGGTTCCATGGTATATGAACAAATGTATACTAGCATGTTATAAATTGTATTGTATAATTTTACGTCTACTGTACACTTTCCAGATTGTGACCCTATTCTAGACAATTCATGAAAATTATGACCCTGTTCAAGACAGTGGGATCTTAAAAATGGGACCCTTTATTGCGGCACACTCATACCACTCAAAATATAGGAAGTAGGCCCCCCCCTGCCCAACCCCGGGGATATTTCACGGAGATATAATTGATGCTATAAATTTTGATTAACTTACTACCTGAAAATTTCTTGAGAAGGTTTTTAAAATGTTTATTAAGATCAGTTTCCAAAGAATATAAATTTCCATTTAACTGCTATTTTTAGGATTTAATTTAATTATTAGACCTAGTTTTAAACATCTGCTTTCTTTCAAATTGTGATTATCCTGAAGAGGTGCATAATGACATTTCGCATTTAAAAAGATAAAAGAACTCACCATTAACTCATTTCAAAGATTGAATTTTTAATCAAATATGATTTCATTGAAAAATATTGACACAATTCTTTTCCGCGAAAATTTTACCTTCGGAAAATAAATACTATCGCTGATGAGATTTATTATTGTATGTATTTATAAAAATAATTTTTTTGTATTTATCGCACGTCTTAGACAGTACTTTGTTTACCTATTTGTCTTAATTTTTAATTTGCTTCAGATATAATTCATGCATGCTATAAGTTTGATGGAGATTTTACCATGGGTAACATTATTTTCGTAGAGATTTTAAAGTTTTCGAAAAAAAATACTAGCCATAGTAAAAGCGACAACAAAACTATGGCATACACTAATTATTTCGATTCTAATACGAAAATACCGTAATTTTACCATAAACCATGCTTGTTAACTAAGTAACGTTCACGTCAACGGGAAGTCGTTTGGAGAAAATTCAGTTGTAAAATTTAATTAATTACGGGACGTCACCTACTAATAACGGATTCCTGCAGTTAAAATATAACCGCCCTAATTAAGAAATGTAAAAATAACGCAAAACTTTACAGTGTGCTGTCATGAAATAGTCAAATAGTCAAAAAGAAAAATTACGCAAATGCGTAGATGCTAAGAAAGCTTTTTAATTTCGATCGTAAAACGTAATTTTAATTACTAAAAAGTGGTAACTATTTTGAGTTAAGTTTTAAATTGGGTCTAATAATGTGCCGTACTTCCACGAAATGTATTAACTATTTTGTCTTATGCGGTAAGAATTATACATAGGCATGAGCTATATCTAAAATAATAGCCAATGAAAAACAAAATTTTCAATCGACGCATTTAATACATAATAAGTCTGCATATACATAAATACATAAACTGCTCAGGAGGGTAAGATCACCTGTCTGTTATTGTTGGGTAAGTTAACATATTTATTTTTTTTTTTGCTAAAACATATATTTAACACGATTTAAATTGATGCGTCTCTAGCAAATTAATAAATTAATTCTGTTAGAGTTACTATATCTGGTAGGCGTTTACTGGAGCTAACCCTAGAAAATAAAATGATTACCGTCAGATTTCTAATGTTATGGAATTTGGACATTTAGGGGTTTTCCCATTTGTTACCACTTTCCTCCTCTTTGGTGGCAATAATCACCATTAATTGCTAAGAGTCCACACAACTTGAGAATAACAGCGTTAATATTGTATCAAATGAGATAGACTGTCCAAATTTAATTTAATTCTTATTTATTTAAAGAGTATTCTCGACTGGCATTGCGCACAACACAATTCTGATTACAGCTACATTTCCAGCTTGTGAACTCAAGAACGACGCTGATTATGATATTCATTACTAGTCGATGTTTTTTTTTTTTTTTTTTTTTTTTTGCTGTTGTTGTTGTTGTTGTTATTCTAAAACATCAATTTCATTTCTATTTTTGAAAATACGGGATTCGATTATTGGTTTATGTGGAAGTATATAGCTAATCCTGAACACGTTCATTAGAAATTCAACCTGTAAAGCAGCTTCACGAAGGGAATTTATGTGTAGATACAGTATATATAGAAAACATATTGTGTTGTAGATACAGTAATAAAAGTTTCATTCAATTTAAGCAGATTTGTAGTTATCTAGGTTTCATCTAGAATATACATGTATTCTTATTTAGTATGCCTTTCTATTCGTTTTAAGACTAATTGTTTCACTTTTACTTTTGTCTTTGATGTTTGCAGTTGTAATTATAAAATACGAACATTAGTCTTCATAACTATTTATTTTGTAGTTGATAAATAGCATGCTTAGAATGAAAATTGAATTGCTGCCTGTATTTTGTAAGTATGACGAGTAACTCTCTACAATAAACATAATGAAGAATATATATGTATTGATATCTTTTTGCCAGTTTATTTTAATTAAGAGAATGCCAAATTCTGACATAAAAACAGAAAAAATATCTACTACAGAACCCTGTCACTGGGTATAATTATTTATTACTTTAAGAGTTTTTGAAATTCTTATTTCTAATGTACCTTTTCGATGTTTTGACAAGACTTATAAGTACTTTTCTGATACATTCAACACTTCAGACATTACTTCTGTCAGAAAAAAACTGTTTTCTTCCATGATTTTACAACTATCGACGAAATTTTCAGATTTCTAGCGAATTCAGCTGTCGAAACTTGTGACTGTAGATTAAGTCGAGTGATTGTTGTAGAATAGAATGGCCATATTCTTGTCGAGTACATTTTTGTGAATGATGATGTCTAAGGTATTTATCTAATACGATATATTAGAGATGAGTTATAATCGAATTTCCGTCTGGCATTGGAGAAATCTACGACAGCGTATTCGTGCCATTTTGATGATGCAGAAAAAAAATTAAATCGTTTGTACAATTTAGTTAATCGTTTGTTCAATTTAACTAGAGGCTCACCTGAGTGAGTCTGTATCGCTCACCTGGTTTCCTATTGGCCTCAGGTTAGTATTTGATTTGATAAAAGGAATCTAGAAAAATATTTCAAATTTTCTATTTTTATTAACAGTAGTGGCCATGTTTGTGGGCATTTGGGGTCATCAACCATAATTCTTAAAGTTGTCAAAAATTGTCAAATTTTCTTTTTTTAGTAACCGTAGCAGTCTTGTTTGATATGGGTTGGGGTCATCAACCATAGTTCTTAAAGGGATCATAATTCTACCCAAAGTTTGGTAGCAATTTTCCATTTACAGGATTTTTCTGAATTGTTTGTCAAATTTTCTATTTTTAGTAACAGTGGCGGCCATATTTGTTGGCAGTTGACATCATCAAATGTAATTCTTAAAGGGGATCATATATGCATCGTTTACCAAAAGTTTGGTAGCAATTGGCTCTTTACAGAATTTTTTTATTGAATTTTTTGTCAAATTTTCTATTTTTAGTAACGGTGGGAGC
>JAOXYJ010253931.1:0-10058 GCA_028566555.1 Lithophaga nigra | reverse complement strand
GAATCTTTGTAGAGGACCTTCCAGTCATCATTCCTACAAAGTTTCAAAACATTTGGCCTTGTAGTATCAGAGGAGAAAGTATTAGAAAATTGGCCAAACTGAAACAAGAATTGCCTCTGGCGGACATGTTAATTGACCAATCAGCACGCAATGAGGAAACTTTGTAAACGACCTTCCATACATCATCAATGCAAAGTTTGGTTGGAATTGGCCCAGTGATTTCAGAGGAGAAGATCAAAATGTCAAATTTTGACGGACGACGACGGACGACGGACGCCAAGTGGTGGCAATAGCTCACATGGCTTTCAGCCAGGTGAGCTAAAGAGGAAAGCTAAAAGCTGGGAAATCGTAGTTACACGTATTACATTTTTCGTACAGTTTCGATTTTAACTATCCTCCTTTTTCTATCCATGCAAGTAAGAGTGTTTAATTACATTTGGCGGTGAACTGATCATAAACTGGCAGTGAAAAGGGCAGAGAATTCTAAAGCTTTAATATTGTCGAAAGGTGAAGGGGATTTTGACCTCATACATTCAAATGAAGCTTTTGAATTTTTGAGAATCTACATCTGATTTACGCCACGCCTTGAGTAAGATTAGTCACCGTTCGTCATGAGACCTTCTTTTAGAGTTGTTAGAATCAACGTTAGCAGTTTGGAAAGAGACTTTGTAGAATACTAAGGTGATCAACCAATATCACATTTTTGTAAAGACACGTGTAATATGGGTATCCAATAAATAGAATGGAAATCAATGTCTTCATCCTTGACAGGATGCTAATAAAGGACAACACTTACTTTAGTTTTAAAGGGTCTCCTTCTTCCATAACATAGTTGGTGTAAAGGTTTGGTATCAAAATTAATTGCTGCTTGCAAATAAAGACAATATTTTTAAGGGCTGTGTTATCTATAACATATTCATTTATTAGGTAAGTCCGTTTCCACAATTTGGGGTTATATACAGGAAGAGATCTAGTTCTTGTCCTGAATATGCACATGAATTTGCCGCTTGACGTTAAACAAACAACAATCAATCAATCTAGTACTTACTCCCCCTCTTACACCCTTAATTGTATCCTATATTAACAACCTCTCAAATTCAATCCATTCAAAAGCATGTGTATAGCACTTTTCCTCTTAGTTTGTCCTTTCACCCGTTTACTGGGAGTCCTCGACGGATCCATCAGCAATGTTCAACTACACTGCCAACTGATCGATTTGGTTTACAATGCTAGGAACCTTTAGCCAAAATATCACTTAACTAATCACCGACAACTATGCTGAGATCGCAAGTAATAAAACGACCAACAGGACAGTATTTGTCTGGTGTTGTAGTGATTTCAAGTCATCAACACTTTAATCACGCAAAACACATTTGTAATTAAAAAAACTCGTTGCAATTGATTACAATATAAGAGAAACATCGTATAATGTTTCAAGGGTCTCGTTAGAAAACTGCAGGAGATTATTTTTAACACCTAAAGAGTCTAAAGAACAAAATGCATCTACAAATCTTAAGCCTTTAAAAAATTCTCTATATTACCACGTGTTTCTCAAAGTTTAAAAGATTTTGTACAAAATTATAGAAATCAATTATAAAATACTTATATTTGAACATACAGTATAACTCATTTTTAGGCAAAAATGTCTGTAATACTTACACTCATTATTTTATAAAGATTTTAATATTTTATATTAAGAACGTTTTATCGTTTTATATTTAGAATATTTAGCAAAACCAAAAAGCCTTATTTGCTATGCAATGCGACAGTGAGACGAAACTTACTAGTTTATTTCATACTAAGCCAAACGATACTGGATAATTAAATGTTTAAGAATATATCTAATGATAATGAAAGGCAAATTATGACTTTGGATGGTGTGACTAAGTAGTATTTTTGCTTTACGTTGAACATAAAATTGATTGGTAGAAGAAGGCCAGTTTAACGCCACACAGCTTATGGTATAAGGCTATATATCTGGCTAACGTATCAATGAGAAACACTGATAAGCTATCTGCCATTTTCAGGTTAGGTTAGGTAAAAGAGATAATATTTGCAAGGGACCATGAAAATGTAAATTTTCTCCTTTGCTTCTTTGGTATTTCATTAACTATTTTTAAGCGTACCTGATGAGGGTTAACCCAAAAAAGTTCTTCGTACGCAGTAAAATTGGTATCGGAGATTTCGAATTTGTAATAATAGGCAACGAACGTATATTTTCTATTGTGTCAAAACTAATTTGCTACTTGTTTTTAAACAGTGTTTGGAAATCATTGTTGAAGGATTATGTGTGAAACAGAGCTAACTGAAACAAAAACATTGAGATGTGGTCTTACCATGAAACTAGACAAAATACTTGATTAATGGGAGCCTCATATCAGCGTAAAAATGATGAGGCATAAATTTGCAAGCAAGTTATTTCAATAATTACCATTAGCAATGCAAAATTGGTCATATGGTCACATTCACAGTCAGTATAGCTTCCTTTAACATGATCTTTGACTTGACATCCTTGACTGGACCATTCCATTCCAGCAGACCCGGCCATGTTTACAAACACACATTGTGGTCTGTCGGAATTCTGCAATGATAACCACGTTTTAGATTACATACGTGACGACATCAAACGATTATCCTAAACATTACAGTATTATTCAAATTTAAAAGTAGTTTTAATAATTAATTTTACTCGATTGTACAAAGATAATGGCCGAAGTTGTAAGATTTCAAAGAAGAGCCTGACTTCAAAGTACCCAACAAAATGACGTGGATATCTAATAACATCTTTGGCGGATGTAATAGGTAAAATATTGTGGTCTGACTGTAACTTTGAACACCAACTCCTTATGGTACACATTATAGTATAAGTATGAAAAGTCAAAATCTGTCCTTCTGGCAATAATACTGTTAAAACTTACGTCATCAAAATGTTCAAATCTGAACATAATAGGCGTATTTAAACCATCGACATTTGTATTCTGTACAGATGTAGAAATGACTGGTCCATTCACTTTGTCCATTTCTTTGATGTCACTAGAGACCACCAGTGGCTTTGATGACAGTGATTTTGTTTCAACAGACTTCATTTACAAAAAATAGAGAAAGGAAGATTAACATATTAGAACATCACGTGTTTCATCATTTTTTGCTTTTTATAATCAATAACAGTATTATTTTGTGATTTTTTTCCTTTTTGAAAACGGATACTAGAAAACTAATCAAAGTTAAATGTTACTACTCTGATTTCTATGGTATCGTGAGAAAGATGAATGCCAACTGAGTAATAGAAATGGTTGCATTATAAACTTATGATTCCTCAAGGGCGATTTTGTATCGGTGAAACATCATCTCAACTATCCAGATAATAAAAAAATGATATTTATAATTTTAGAAAAGATTTTTGTATTATTTTTAGGAAACAAATAAATAATACTTTAAATACAGGAATAGCTGAACGTGAAAATGAACATTTCCATTTAGTCATTTGATTAAAACTCGTATGGAATTAAAGCTTGATTGTTTCCAATCCTGTATTTGTAGCATGGTCAATCATATTTCAGTAACTATTTTAAAGCGACTGTCATAATTAACAGCGATTTCGATACTTACCTTGAACATTTTATCACTAACGTATACAGCAAAAGCAAAGCGTGGAGAATTTTTCCCTGCTGTTTCAAATAAAGATGCTGGAACTACTACACCTGATGCTAAGGATGATGTATCTTCACCGTCCTTCACAACAATCTGAAAAATTATAATATTATTAGTGATGACGAATCTTATAAATGGCAAGAATTAAAAGTATATATATGTCCAAATTTTTTGTTAAGAACTAGGGTGGTTGTCAATGTTTGCAGCAACAAGGGTGGTTGTCAATGTTTGCAGCAACAAGGGACTCCCTACATTTAAGACTACAACTTGAACACCACTGGGATAAGTCATGGAGAACCATTCCTGTTTACGCTTTGATTCTTTCTAAATCTGTTATAAATAAACTAAAAAAATACTTCAATTTTCACCAGCAGATCGCGGTTTCTGTTTAGAAATTAGTTGATGAATTACAAGACCTCATTATTACTTCAAGTTGAAAAATGGCAACCAATTCGCTGTACTTATATTTTGTTGATTCAGCACTTACCCTTGAAATATGTTTTTTTTCGAAAGGACCGCCTCGGCGGTGTAATGGTTAGCGTACTCGCCTCGAGTCCGGAAGATCGTGGGTTCGATCACCGGCCGGATCAAACCAAAGACAATAAAACTGGTATTTGATGCTTCTCAGCTAAGCACGTACTGTAGCATTAAGGAATAAGAACAAAGACTGGTCGGCCAGGAGTCAGTATAATGTGTGTTCGAGCGGGTGACATGTCTTCCTGTGGACTGTTGTTTCAGTGAGCTAGCACTATAAAAATCCAACTCAGCGTGTTGGTATAGTATAAAGCAGGATTCGTATATCCATATTATAATATGTTCTCCTTCTGAATATTGTTGAAAAATTACCCGCTAGACGTTAAAAACCCATCAATCCATCCGTTCATCTTTCTAAAGTAAGCAATATATAGTTGCCCTTTGAAATACAAGATTCTTTTCTTTAAATATCTAAACCTTCATAGTTAAGAGTCATAAATAAGAAAAAGAAAATTACAATGTACGAAAGCATTGAATAATTAAATTACTTTACATCGAAAATAAAGGTAATATTAGAAATTTGTTGTCATCATATCATACAAAATGTAGCTATATAAAAAATTGCAATATATTAAATGAATACAAAGGTAATAACAGTACGCAATAAAAATTGAACCACAGAACATTTATGACAATGCACTCCAAGAAAACAAAAGATTATTTGAGAAGGTTTAATACCACTTAAAGCATTGTCGTTGTTTCATGGTTGAAATAAAATGGCGTACTCTAAGGGACCTATTGTACCACCTGAAATCATTTCTCATTCGATGTTTTCCACTTAACCCCGAATTTTCTACAGTTTCTTCTATAATTTTCACACAATTTCGTTAGGCCACTACATGAAAATTTGCCCAACTATTTAGATAACCGAAACCCGGCCATGTTTAAACAAATTAATAAGGCAAACATATTTATTATCTGAGAAAGTTATTTCGGATACCTGATTCTCGTTCATATTGACACCTGGTTTTACCGTTGCCTCCATGGTGATTCCTGAAAAATTGTTTGGATCGGTCTGTCGTACAAGTAACGCTAAATTGTCATTGACTGAAGTGAAATCACCTGACGATGGATTGATCGCATTGGCAAAAGTGTCCACAGCTTGAACAAATCTATAGGAAATATATGTATAGAAATAAGAAATACATTATCAATTTAATATACTACAGAAATATAAATGCAATTACATATTAAAACATATCAACTTATCACAATATTCCCTCTTCGCAACAAATGAGTTCATTCCTGTTCTGGAAGATATATCGCATAAAGCTTTTCCTTGTAATTTCGATATCAGGAGATTTGGTCAAAACCTAAACACAATTTATTAATTCCATATGTTTTATTTATTATCATTTTTGTGACTACATTTTTTAATCTTACTACATATATGCTGGAAAAAATAACAGATCGAAGTAATTTTGATGACATAAATTTTAAAGTAAAATTGGAAAATAAAATAAAAATTATAAGAAATCTGAAGAAGGATCAGAGATTCATAAGCCGAGTTGCAACTTCTTGTCTTGAGATTCACAGATGATATTGTATTGTATGCCAACACTGCCCTGGGCCCATCACAAAGTCATCTGTATTCTTCCTTCTCAAATTATCATCTCCTGATCAAATGTGGTGAACAGTGGACATATACCGAAAACGAAATGTACACTAAACCATTTTGCAGTAAAAATCTGTTTACAGTAACAGTGACCCGAACCTTTCAGAAGTCTACAGATTTCCTTTCTTTGTACTAGAACACCTCCTGTTCAAGGTAAATGAACATCAGATGTAAAATGCTAACAATAATGCAGAAATAATATTTTTAAGTGCACATTCTATTTAAAGTAACAGTGACCTTGACATATGACAATGTCAAACAGAATTCCATTTTCATTGGAACATGTAAAGTTTAAGTTAGTTACATATCACATGTCTCCATGTAAAATCATTAGGTCCTTTCCCTTTCTGCTACTAACATTTGGCAAAGTTGGTAAACATCAGCTATATGGAACTAAAGTATTGTCCGAAAAACCAAAAACTGACCGATTGTGACCAATAACCATGATCTTTGACCAGGTGACCCCGAAACAATAGACTTCCCCTCCTATAGGAAAATCATCTGACTAGAGCACTCAAATACTAATGAACGGAAACCATGTTTCTCTGATAGACCTATTTAAAGCAACAGTGGCATTGACCTTTAAGCTAGGAAACCCCAAATCAATAGGATTATTTCCCTTTTATAGGGTAACAACTGACCAAGTTTAGTAAACATAGGATACCCAAAACTAGAAGTAATGCCCGGAAACCAAATTTTGCCCGCCTTCATCAAAGTAATACCCCAATTCGACTTCGTCGCAACTCGGCTAAAAGCAGTTGAATTATCTATTATATACCATATGGGAAGGGAATTGCATGTTAATGTAATTCCCATGTAACCTTTGAATTACAAAAAATAGGGAACCACTCCAGCAGGCGGCATTTGATCGCATAGACACAAATGCAAGGTTGACCTGGAAAATTAACTCGATGGCGAAAAAAACGACATGATTTCAACGTCTAGGGATTCCAATAAAGTTGTCCGTGTGCAGGTAAACTAATATTTGATGAATAAACATTTAAATTTCGTAATTAATCTTCATCGCATTTAAAGGCATGATATGTGTTCCCACTAATACATATATCAAACTAATTGCCTACATAATTTCATCAAAAGTGATGGCGTCGGATAGCAGCTGACACGGTTTATTATGTTTGAATAATTCGCATGTTTCAGGTTTTCATAAGCAATTTCATAGTCAAGGCGCGATAGCTCTAATTTTTTTCAAAAAATATATTTCTATTGGTAAAACCGGAAGCAACAATATGGAGAATATTCACCAAATTATTGTATCTAATTTTTCTCCAATATATACAAATTTGTGTCATTTCATTAGTTAGTTGTCTACCGTATGCAGTAAAGCTTATAAAAATTGTGTATTGGTATGAATTAGACAACTTTTCAAATTTTTGTTGGAATTCCTACAAAGTCTTCAAATCCTCGATTACGCCAAAGTCATCAACGTCAACTTATAAAATACCTTTAACATTTATCGACGTTAAACGAAACTAGAGGCTCATCTGAACTTGTATCGCTCACCTAGTTACAACCTGACTAATTGTAAGAAACTGAAATGCCATCTTAAATTCTAATCTGCATATCGAATAGTTTCAATGTAATTGCTTAAGTTCTTTCAAAAAAGACCTTTTTTATGCATTTTCCACTAAAGATAATTCCCCATAGGGTCCAATGTTAAACTATGTTCCCTAATGGCAGCCATCCTGGATTTCCATTTGGCAAAAAACATCAGTTTTCTAGAGGACCATCCAAGAAACCTTTCTGCACTGAAACTTTTTCACTGACATCTACTGTTTGTTAGAAGAAGACCTTTGAAGATATTCCTATTATGGCCCAAGGTTAGACTATGTTCCTTGGTGGTAGCCACCTTGGATTTCCGATCGGCAAAACAGACTTGAGTTTTCTCTAGAAGATTACCCAAGGAACATTTCTGAATCTGTGGTTACTGAGAAGAAGAGCTTTCAGGAGATTTCCCATAGTGTCCAATGTTAAGATATGTTCCTCGGCGGTCATCTTGGATTTCGGATCGACAAGAAAAAAAAACAATAACTTTGTAGAGGACCATCCAAGGAATATTTCAGTAATGAAACATTTTCATTGACATCTATGGTTACTGAGAAGAAGACCTTTGAAAATATCTGCAAAAGGGTCCAATGTTAAATCATGTTCCATGTTGGCGGCCATTTTGGATTTCCAATAGGCAAAAAAACCAATACGTTTGTAGAGGACTATCCAAGGAACATTCCTACAAAGTTATGGTTCAATTGGTCCCATGGTTTCTGACAAGAAGATCTTTGAACTTGCAGCCAATCAGAAACCATTATCAGTCCTGGCAGCCATTTTGAATTTCCGATCGTCAAAAAAAAACAATACCTTTGTAGAGGTCCTTCAAAGGAAGGTTTCTACCAAGTTGCTTCCAATCTGTCTGGTGGTTTTAGAGAAGACTGAAATGTGAAAAAGCTAACGACGACAGACGACGGACGACGACGGACGCCAATTGATGGCTATAACTCACATGGTCCTTCGGACCAGGTGTGCTAAAGATTGGTCTTTTTCTGTTGCTCCTATCGATAGAAAAAGGACAGTATATCGACGATAAAGAATTTTAGATTAGGCGGTGACTGATGGGTATGTATCAGTTAAATTCAGAAGTACACGTATGAAAAGAATGATTAGATGAAAAGAAACTAAATAAAAATTAATTTAAACTAAGTGAAGCAGATATAGGCTCTACAGTAAAAATGACTTATCTTAATGTATCAATAAGATTCCAGCTTGTTACAAAATATAAAGTTCTGCAGTTCAATACTACATGAGCGATATTAGTTAAAGTTCCACTATTGATCTTGATATAGGAAAAGTGCCTTTCCAATTGTGTAAAAAGTTTATCGTCTTTATTTTATTTGATTTTGTCATGTTTCACTTTTACTTAGTTTTTCTTTGACATTGTTATTCGATTTCATATATTGCCTTAGCTCTTCCATGTTTTACAACAGGTATTTCCGCTTTGTACTTTTTGATGCAATTACATTCTGAAGAACTACAAGGATGTGTTATTAAATATGGAATGTTAATAGCTTTCCCACTGACATTCACGTAATTTAATCCATAGCATTGATGATGTCACGTACTGTAACTGCAAAATATCTACTTGCAAAGAATATAAAATTTTAATGCTACAGTCGTATGACATGTTGTTATATTAATGCAATCGGAAGGATTAATAAAGTTTCAAAGAGGGAATTACTCTTGACAAATCAATATCTTATCAAGACAATCATTGCGTAACATTATACCTTTCTGACGACCTGTAAGAATTTTCAGACTGAGATATGGCATCTTCTGGAGCATTTAGTATATTACTCATAGTTTCTACCATGTCTTTACTCTTTTGAGTATCTCTGTACAGCGATCCTTCTGTTAGCAAATCCTCAAC
Organism: Lithophaga nigra; assembly: GCA_028566555.1. Lineage (NCBI taxonomy): Eukaryota > Metazoa > Mollusca > Bivalvia > Mytilida > Mytilidae > Lithophaga > Lithophaga nigra. The sequence continues at coordinate 822 of JAOXYJ010253931.1, read as the reverse complement.
CACATCAACGGAAAGCTTGACGTCGACGTCTGTATATTTTGCAGATTCCTTTGTGAGTTCTAATAGGTCAGATCGCACTGTGTCTGCATTGCCTTAAAGGAATAAAAATGAAGTATAGTGCTATATTTAATAGCCTGGTTAGAAGTTAGGGTTGGTTCGGAGAAAATCCGATCATTAGCGCGTAGTATATCATCATTATAGACTTCCGGGTGTTTGCCATCATTAGCAAAAGGGACAATTAAAACTAGAAATAGCACAGAAATGATACAATCTGCAGATATCGTGCATAGTTCAAGGTGCCCACTTAGAAAATTAACTGAAGTAAGCAAGGCTTTCTGAAATTTAGATCCCTTTGTAAACTTATTTTATAAAATAAATGTGCCTTTGCGTTGAATGTGTCAGTGGTGCTAGTATAATTATAATGGTTAATTAAATATTTCGGTTAGAAATTTAAAATGTTTTCGTTCTATGAATCTCAAATTCAGTTTCTAAATCCCTGTATCTAAGATCATAATGTGTACTGATAATTATATCAGGACACATAAATTATTGATGTTATTACATATTTATTTTAAATATGATCTATCCTACAGCTGAAATTTCTAGACGTAAATTCTACTAAAAATTAGATTAAGATCAAAATTGATTTACTGTAGAACTGGATCTGTATACTATGATCTGATGCCTTTGCTTTGCAGTATTGGCACGGTACCCATTACTGTCTGATATTTGCTTTGAACGTGATTCGCCTGATATTATTCGCTGTAATTCATAAACGTTTGTTGTTTGAAGTTAATATAACGACTATTTGAAAGAAATACC
>JAOXYJ010253820.1:0-10058 GCA_028566555.1 Lithophaga nigra | reverse complement strand
GTGGCACATAGTTTTGCATTGAAGTCTATGGGAAATTGCATTTTAACCTTCTTCTCTGAAACTGCTGAGCCAATTACCGGTACAGTCAAAGTTTGCATGAATGATGTATGGCAGGTCCTCTACAAATTTTCCTCATTTCATGCTGATTGGTCAACTAACATGGCCGCCGGAGGCAATTCTTGTTTCTGATTGTCCGATTTTTGAAATAGCTTCTACTCTGAAACTACAAGGCCAATATTTTTTTAACTTTATAGGAATGATGACTGGAACGTCCTCTACAAATTTCCCTCATTTCGTACTGATTGGATGGCTAACATGGTGGCAATGGTTGCACATAGTTTTGCATTGAAGTCTATGGGAAATTTCATTTTAACCTTCTTCTCTGAAAGTGTTGAGCCAATTCCAGTCAAAATTTGCACAAATGATGTATTTCATGCTGATTGGTCAACTAACATAGTGGCTTCTAAGAAGCAATTCTTGTTTCTAATTGGCCGATTTTCAAAAATCTTCTCTTATACTACAAGGCCAAATGTTTTGAAACTTCTCAACAAAGATTCCTCATTTCATATTGATCAGGTGGCTAACATTGCGGCGTTGGTGGTACATAGTTTTGCATTGAAGGCTGTGGGAATTGCATTTTAACCTTCTTCTCTGAAACTGCTGAGCCAATTCTAACTAAACTTTGAATAAATGATGTATGGAAGGTCCTTCAAACACTGTTTTAATTTTGATTGTTCCACAGATAAGACATCTGGGCCATCCTGGGTGCTTTGTATGACCGTTATATATTGTCATCAAATATGGCAGTTCATTTAAACACGATTTTCTTGTGTGATGATTGGCATGAAGATTACAACTTATGGTCGATCAGCATTTTCTTTATATTAGTATAAGATATTTATGATACGAACAGAATTTATAATTATATTTTTCTGTATCAAAAATGATCAAATTGAAATTGAAATGGAGTCAAATATACAACCTGAAAATTTTCTGAGGATCGTGAAAGATCATCGACAGTCTTATATGGTTATATTATACACACAAACTCAGAAATCAGTTTTAGAGTAAAAAAGTGTGGATAATATGGAATACGGTAATTCAAAAGTACCCTGAAGGCCTCTTAGGTTGCCCCCAGAAACTGTAGAAACACGCAAAGTGTCCTCTAAAGCTCATAAGCATCATGCCTTACGAACTTTCTAGGAAAAATCCTACATATATAATGATGTATAAGGTATATTGTAGGACATTAAGATTTAACTGTGTCTGCATAGAAGTAACGTTGTTTATGAGAATTGAACAATGATAATTGGCTTTTTAGCTCATCTGAACCATTGAGTAACTTGAGCTATTGCCATCACTTGGAGTCCATCATCAGTCATCAGTTGTCGTCGTCATTAGTTCTGCTCTTAAACTGCTTATCATATTTGAAATAAGTTTTGCATTAATATTCTATGGATGGTCCTATACGAAATTATACTTTTGGTGCTGATTGAAATGTAAACCTGACCACCAGGGCAAATAATGTGTCTGATTGACTGAAATTTTGATCATCTAGGAAGAGATGACATGGTCAATAGAACTGCAATATTGTGATGTTACATAGCTGGTCCTCTGCCAAGTTTTACTTTCGGTTCTGATATGAAATCCAGTATGGCCACCACTGCAAGACATAGTTTAACATTGGACCCTATGGGAAATGCAGTTAAGTATCTGTATGGAATTAACTGAGACAATTAAACCAAACATTTTCATGTTTTTAGTCAATCGGACAATTAGTATGCTTAAGGTATTTATCTCTTTTTTGGGCTAAAAAGACAAGATTGGACTGAAACTTTAAAACAAAGATGCAAACAGTTTTACAAATAAATGTCATCATTCAGACAGTCTTTATTATTGCCAGAGGGAAAAATAGTTTCTGATTGGCTGAAATTACAAAGAATCCTCTGATCTAAAACAAGTGGAAAAATTGAATTGTAACTTGAAAAAACAATATAGATTGTTGTTCTCAAATCCTCCTCATTTTGTGCCTATTGGACATTCAGTATTTCCATCAAAAGATAAAACTGTTTTTGATTTTCTGAAAGTTCAAAAATCTTGTCTGAAACCACTTACATGGTTGATCTAAAGATTTACATTGCATGGTTAGTGGATAATCCTGTACAAGTGTTTCTCATGTCATGCTGATCAGACATTCAGTATGGCCACCATGGAGTAAAGTAGTTTATGGTTGGTTTACAAATACTTTACGTATATGGATGTCTCTTACAAAGCTTCCTGTCTTGATGCTGTTATCTTAAACTTCATTATTTGTGGCCATACTTAGGTCACTACAAAGCCATGCAAGCAATATAGGCTCTTAGTTCAGTTTCAGATAACTTGTCAATTTATGACTTTGTGATATAGTCTTAGATGAGCATCTAGTCCTATTTTTGTTGACTGAAGGATTGCTGAAAGCTGATCAAAGATTTGGAATTTAACTTGTGCAGATTTCAGCTTTATATTCTGTAAGATAAAACTTCATCCATCCCAAACTTGCAATGATTAAAAAAGTAGACAATAAAATGTGCTATAAAATCGATCATAATCCGACCCTTTAATGGTATGGATATGTCTCTGACTTGGCATTGCACACTTTATGTTTTTGTCCATGTTCTGGACTGTTTATAGGTGGAGACCAGCCCATACTTTAGCGATTTATATATTCATTATACCCCCTGCTAGTGAAAGCGGGGATATACAGTGATGGGGGTTTCCATTTGTCGGTCCATTCATCTGTCCACATCTATTATCCGTAACTCCACCTAAACCAGTGAAAAGAATTTCATGAATCTTAAACAGAAGCTTTATGACATAATGGCATTGTGCACCTCCTGTTTTGTTTTTCAGTCAAATTGATTTTTGTGGTTTCCCACAGCAAAACATGGACTTGGTCTATCCAACATGAGGTACCCATCTTGTATCAATAACTCCACCTAGACCAGTAAAAAGAATTTAATGAAACTTTTACAGAAGCTTTATGACATAATGCCATTGTGCACCTCCAATTTTGTTTTTCAATCAGAATGATTTTTGGTGTTTCCCATAGCAAAACATGGACTTAGTCTGTCTAACATGGGGTACCCATCTTGTATCAGTAACTCCTAGTACACCAGTAAAGAGAATTTAATGAAACTTTGAGAGAAGCTTTATGATGTAATGCCATTGTGCACCTCCTATTTTGCTTTTCAATCAAATAGATTTTATGCAGTTTCCCATAGTAAAACATGGATTTAGTCTAGCTGTCCAACATGGGGTACCCATCTGTATCCTTAACTCCTCCTGAGTCAAGAGAATTTAATGAAATTTTGACAGAAGCTATATGACATAATGCCATTGTTATATGCACCTCCTATTTTTTTTTTTCAATCAGAATGATTTTTGGGATTTCTCTAGCAAAACATGGACTTAGTCTGTCAAACATGGGCTACCCATCTTGTATCTGTAAACCAGCAAAGAGAATTTAATGAAACTTTCACAGAAGCTTTATAACATAATGCCATTGTTCACTTCTTATTTTGTTTTTCAGTCAAAATGATTTTTTGGGGTTTCACATCAAAACATGGACTTAGGGGAGTACACTGGGTAGGGGAAGGGGTATAATCTGTGAGCTATGCTCACTCAATTCTAGTTTAATCATATAGTAATTACCATAATTTCAACATTTTTTAATGAAGTGGTCTATTGACAATTTTGTAACAAAATTATTTTATCAGTGAGTAGAGAATCATATTTGTTACCATCATATCATTGTAACTGTAAGTAATTTATATGACAGTGGGACCAGGGCTTTTTGACAATTTGCATCAAAATTTGTGGTCGTCAATCATTGAGCAAGTCTACAAAAATAACTGAAAGGGAATTAAAAATTTCTGGATCCTTGCTGTGAACTTTAAAGTGTGCGTAATTTTGTATTCATTATCTGTAAATCCGTGAAGGAGAAAAATTACCATAATGTTTTTTTGGTTTTTTTTTTTGCAGGAAAAGAAGAAAATTAGAACATGACTATGGAAACGGGTGTGCCAATGAACTGTCTCTCTTTCATGGAACAACTCCAGACAAACTAGATGTTATTGCAGAACAAAATCTAGATCCTAGATTAGCAGGTGGACGAGTTGGTGCACTGTTTGGTAAAGGAACTTACTTTGCAGTTGATGCCAAATATTCGGACTTGTATTCCCAGTCTAACAGTGATGGACATAAATTTATGTTCTTAGTTAAAGTTTTGGCAGGAAAAACGTGCATGGGTAGACCAGAATATGTGCGACCACCCCCTCAAGATCCCAAAAATCCAAATAGCCCATTGTTTGACAGTTGTGTTGATAATGAGAAAAACCCACGGATTTACTGCATATTTCATGACACTCAGTACTATCCTGAACATTTGATTGAATATACTTAAAATATAACTTTTTTTCAAACCTTTGTATGTGTTTATAATGTTCAATATTTTAACCAGTATAATCTCTAATGAACTGAATAAAAATAATAGGAAAAGAAAAAAAGAAATAAAATGACAGAAAATGATTGTCTTCTCGTTGTACATTTTTCTTTGCACATAGTAGGATTCAGTTGCTTTCCTTGTCAGTAACTCTATGTACTAAATGTGATTGTTTGTACAGTTTTATTTGTTTGACATATATATATTATTAACATAAAAGCACCCTGAACTATTGAAATACTGTGGCATCCATGTCCACATCTGTGTCCACTTTTACATCCAAGTTTCTATATTTTAAAATACAGTAGTGAAAGTTGGTTGCAGATGCATAGTGATAAATGTGCACAACATGCAGTCAGACCTATAGGTGACCTTGTCCTCAAAATCATGCATCAGTGACTCGTAAGAAATATGCTTAGAAATATTTTCATGTCCTAATTTTGCTTTTCAAAAGACTGTTAGGATACACCCAAGAAACATCATATGTAGATAAATGTTGATGTCTACAACATGAGACTAAACTTAGATGACCTTAACTCCAAGATCACACACTCATACGAAATATATTTTTGTAAAATATTATGTGCAGGTTTCAGTTAGCTCAAAGGCAACATGTGAAATTGTCATGAATCTTTTTATGTAAATATAGGTTTATGTGCACAAAATTCAACTAAATTTAGATGACCTTAATTTTTAGGTCATATAGTCTTAAATTTGGGTACAATTTATGTCTGAGTTTGATTATTTTAAAGACGGAATACAACCACGAAACTTTAAATTTAGATTACACTGACCTTAAGGTCATATCATCTCATATAAGAATATAAAGAAAATATATTTGCATACAATGTTTTACGTTTTTTTTGCTTGAAAACAATGTGATACAGTTATGAATTGTCATATTTAGGTAAGAAAATAAAGAAATGCAAATACCGTTCTTCAGTTTTACAGTAGATACCATTTTCAGTTCAAAACTCGTAAATCTATGAAACAAATGACAAATCTGAAATCAAGCGAAGGGATATCACATGAACTCCCAAAGGAGCAAGACTAGGTTCATGATGATAATGCATATGTACAACATCCACTGCAGGTAAATTTAGATGATCTTCAACCTAAGGTCATGCACTAGGTAATTTAGTTTTATGGCTGGTTGTTGGAATTTATTGTCACTTAAAACAATTTTTTAGCCATATCATGACCTCTAGAATTTGATGGGAGGAAAGCCTGGACAACTATCCAGCTGACCCCGTGTCCCAACCTTCAGTAAATATCTAGAGAACTCTTAGAACATGAAGTGGGACAAGGACAGTGGTGTTAGGCTTAATTGTGGCAATGAGTAGAGACCTAAATCACTTGGCCATCCAGGCACTCATAATTTCATGTACAGGTTAATTATTGTGTGAAGACAATATGTGATGTAGTCATGTAGTTTTATATGTAGATTCATGTTGATGATGTGAATAACATCCAGCTAATTTTAGATAATCTTGACCTCAAGGTCACACACTCTTCAGACATATATTTTGTAAAATTTCTTACTAAAAGACAATATGTGATAAAGTCATAAAACTTCATTACATAGATACATGTTGATGATGCACAACATCCAGTTTAATTTAAATTAACTTGACATCAAGGTCACACACTCTTAAAAAGTACATATAGGTACAATTTCATGTCTTCAGTCCATTTTATTGAAAGCAGATGTGTGATACAATCATGAAACTTTCATATATAGATATATGTTGATGTCAGATGATGTCCACAAGATCAAGCACAAAGTAAATGACCTTAACCTCAAGGTCACACTCGTTTAGATATACATTTTGGAACAGATTTTGGTTGATTTTGTTAAAGACAATATGTGATGCCTCCAGTGAAGATTCATGTACAGATACATGTTGATACTTTAGCTGAATTTAGATAACCTTTACCTGGATCCGGTCATGCACCTTAACGAAATATATTCATCTAGGTTTCATTTTATCAAAAGATAATATAAGATACAGTCATAAATATCCTGGAAAAGTTCAGTTTACCTTGACCTCAAGGTGACACATTCTTAAGAAATGCAATGTATATCTGTGTATACTTTTCCATCTGAGTTTAATTTCTTTAAACACATTTTCATATGTAAAAACATGCTGATGATGGATATGACCTCTAGCTAAATTTAGATGACCTAAATCTCAAGGTTACATACTCCTCAGAAATTATTTGGTTATGAGTTTAAATATTTTGAATTTTTAACTTGCTGCTTTGTATGCAGATTGAGCTCTTTAATTAAGTTGTACTCTTTCATTCAATAAAAGATGAAGGAGGCAAACTTTGAGATTGGTGAATACAGTATGTTTTTGGTGTTCCATTTTCTTAATAAAACAAGATAGTAGGTTCAAAGATAGTGACCAAATGATAGTTTCTGTAGGAAACTAATCCTTTACCAATAAATAATAAATTTGGTGTCAAAAAAATAAGGTTACCATGCTTTTAAATTGTCAAATCAAGATGAGCATTCAAACTTAAGGAAACATCTATATAAAATTATTGATCCGGATCCGGTCAAATAGCTCTCGGACTATTTAGCCAGATTGTCCAATTAAATGGCCACTGCCTTATTTATTTTTATTGTTAATTATTTATTTTTAAAAAAATCTAATGAGCTGCTTAATTACAGATTTGTTCCTTTACAAATAATAAAATAATAATAAAAATAAAGTCAAATATTGATAAATGAACTAAAAAAATAAATAAAACGATAGTAAAATAATAATAGGTGCAGAATTGACTAAGCAGATGCCGAAACCAGGTGCCGATTTGACTTTTTGCATAGGTGCCAAATTAACCAAGTGCTGATTTGACTTGTTACCAAAAATGGTAGACATGTTCAGAGCGTTGCCTTTTACTGGATCTGATGATATTGCAGTTTTTCTTTTCATATATGGAAAATGGGTTGTGCCTTAGAGGGGCTAATTGTTACAATCTTTATTAAGATGTGAAACTTTGAAGAAAAATGTTTAGGGCTAGAACATTGTTTTTAGCTCATCAGGCCCCAACGACCTTGTGAAGTATTGCCATCAATTGGTGTCTGTTGTGGTTGTCATCCGGCGTCGTCATTTTTAGCTCACTAGGCCCAAAGTGCCATGTTAGCTAGTTGGCGTCCATCGTCAGTCTGTCCACAATTCACATTTGGATCTTCTCCTCTGGAACCACTGGGCCAATTGGAACCAAACTTTGATGGATGGTCCTTGCGTGGTTCCCTTTCAAAACTATGGCAGTCCAGACCTCTGACCAACATGTCCGCTGTTACTAAAAACAGAAAATTTGGCCAAAAAATGCTTAAAAATGCTCTGAAACGGCTTGTCAAATTGGGACCAAACTTTAGTGGAATGCAATTTAAAAACATGTACAATAGTGTCGGTTTAATACTTGGCTTGTACTTTTTACATCAGGTGGGCTTAGAGTCTGGTCTTAAATATCGGCAACAGAATACCAAAGGAACATGTTCAGAAAGGAAGAATCCGTAAACAAACCAAAATTGGGAAGACAGAAACGAAAAAAAACTACGAAAATGACAAAAAGACCATATAAAACTGAAGAAAAAAGTAAATAGAAGAGGAAAAAACATGAACAAGTATCGGCAATAGGATATCAAAGGAACCGGAACATGTTCAGAAAGGAAGAATCCGTAGACAATGCGGCAAAATTGGAAAGACAGAAACCGACAAAGACAAGAAAACAATATAAAACTGAAGAAAGAAGTAAACAGAAGAGAACGAAAACATGTTTAACGACGCAAAACAAAAGCACTTACAATGTGAATCCCTACAAAAAACCTAGGGTGATATCAGGTGCTCTAAAGGGTAAGTATGTCCTGCTCCGTCGACGGCATCCATCACATTGTAAGTTGGAATGTCCAGGAAAAAGTCAATTCCGTGGAGTGTCAAATTCAATGAGACGAGAAAAATAAAAAAGAGATGTCAAGCCTCATTTGTGAGATCGAAACATTGTAACGATCTATCAAATCATGATGTCGGCTGTAGAATTTTTGTAGTGATATTAACAAAGGCTGAACATAACCCTGGCTAAGTATCTTCTGTGATTACGCTCTGTTTAGAAAGTCATTGTACAAATCAAATGCACTTGAGTAGCTAATTAAGTGTGAAATGTATATACCTATGCTGGAGACGTAAGTATATTACTACTAAGAAAGGAAAAATTCACAGTTGGAAAGTCAAAATCATCACGTTTGTCATACAGCTTAGATTTCAATCAGTGTAACGTTGTCCTTAAAAGTTTGTAGAAATTTGGAATTAAAAAATCACACCTGGGCTTATGGATATGATTTTATAAAAATTTAAAACAATATGTCAACAAGAAAGTCCCTCTGTGTGGAGTTTAAGGGATGGATAAAGTCTTTCAGACGAGCAGTTTTCTGGTATAAAATACATTGTACTGAAAAGTGCCATCGTTGATTGAACCATTTTATTCATTTAAGATAGCTAAGCATTGGTTTATATCCCCCATTATCACAGAAGAACAATCCGTTTCGAGTTTTTTTAAACTGAGAGAGGAATAATTGTCGGATAACTTTTTAAATGTAATGCGATGTTTATAAGTTGGTTTGATTACTACATGTGCGCTACATCTTCTAAATTTTAAATTTAATTTTTAACAAATTTCTGTGTGAGTGTGCGTTCACTAGTGACACGTAATAGCTGTCTTTAAAACAGCTTCGATGTTGATTTTGCTTGGATTTCAAATACCATTAGATTTAAAGTTTTGTGTTGGCATGTCATTTCAACAGTCTTTGTCAGAATTACTAAATCAAATTCGAACAAATTCTTCTTCCCTCTTCCGTCGTTATGATTTTGTCAGAAACATACATAAAATGGCACATTGAGAACTACATCAATGAAATAATTAGAGTACATATAGTAGATAACGATAGGAACATCTAAAACCAAAAGTAATGAAAAATCAAGAATTACAGAAATCAAAGGCAAACACATACACTGGAAACTAAAAAAATATATAGTTATGTAGTGCTAGTACTAAGTTTACTGAGAAATAAAATTTACCCAAAGATATAACAACTCGGGACAATATGCACTCCTACCCCCAAAAAGGGGGAACCCTAGTAGATGTTCCGACAGAGTGAGGATTACATGTGTATAAGAGTGCTGTCGTTAACAAGCAGAGACATGCTTGTTCGAGCAAATATTATATTAAGAGTAGTTTTTCTATGAAGCCTTAATCATTTGATTATTCCTTAGATAAAAGCAAAAGCATTAGTTGTGATATATTTACATCAGGAATATCTGAGGTAGGAATATTGTTACTCAAAAATTGATGTTAACAATGGGAAATTAAAATCACTACATCTGTCATTAATCTTAGTTCTCTACTGTTTCTCTTTTTAATCTCCTCGAATAAATATTAGTCAATTTTTAAAAAATTTTAAAAACACAAAATGCAACAAATTCCACGAAATTAGAAAGCAAATAATATGGGGAAATAAAATGATTAAATATAAAGGAAAAACTTTAATTTTTAAAAACTGGATAGAAAGTGTTAT
>JAOXYJ010253709.1:0-10058 GCA_028566555.1 Lithophaga nigra | reverse complement strand
GAGCTATATTGGTGAATATACATACAGTCAAACATGTTTGTGTCGAACACCTTTATTAGAATACAACGGATGTGTCGAAGTCGCCAGTCGTTTCCGAACTTTTCTACGTTATGCCTAGGTAAATTCAACTCTGTTAATTCGAACACGATTGAGTCGAACACATCAGTTGTGTCGAATACCTTTTCAGGTCCTCAAAATAAAAAAAAACGACAATGTATTACCTTTCATAAGTCGAAGATCCATCTCCCAGGTTTGTTTCCTTTTGAACGTGGAAGGGAATCGTAATTTAATTCAGTAAATTTAACTTTTGTGGTTTTATTTAATTTGTGTAAATACCACGTACACAATACAAATATACTAATCCTATGAAAACAGCCAATTTGAGTTTTACCAGATAGTTTTAGCTTATGAACATTCTATTACGATATTACAACTCTGTATTCATAACGTCTGACTCAACAGGAAGTAAAAACGCACACGGATTACTCGAAGCATCTGATGAGTCGAACTTTTGGTCAGGTCCCAAGAGCTTCGACACAAGCGAGTTTCACTGTAAGCCCCAAAATGAGATTGTCCGTAAGAGATCGAGAAAATCTGAAAGCGCTCTTCAAGAGAAATTCAATGAAAAAAAAACTTAAAATAAAAAATAAGAATTCACTATACACACAGCAAAACAACGAAATTTTGCAATTTTGATATAGGTACACATTTTGGACTTAAAAATTAAATCAAGTGTGTTATGAATTTGATTTTACATTGATATAATCACCCTTTACGACATTACAGAACTTTAGATATCTATAAACATGTGAGTTACCGTTTCCATATGTTTGTAAAAAATGTAGGTCTGGTTTTCATGGCCCCAGTAGTTCACCCGTAACTAAAATGCCAAGTAGTTACACTCAGGATTGTTTACACACATAAAAATCATTATTTTATCGTCTTTCCGGACTCAGAACTCGGGAAAAGAAGAAAAAGAATCTAAATGCGTATGAATAAGTTTCCAGATTTCAAAGAATCGTTCTGGGACCTCTTAGTTTAATTTCACTCGTGTATACAAGATTAACAGACTTCGACCTTATCGTGAAATCAGATTATATTATACTTTGTTGGAATTCCCCATAGGAATCATCATTTTATAATTTTGCTCTTAATTAAATAGTTAATGATCCTGACAATGATATCACTTGAAATTCGTGAGAATACAATTATGTAATATTAAGTAGAATCTGACGAAAAGCATAATGCTCATCTATTTTGTTTGCAGTAGTGGATGTTTGGTCAGAATTTGACAGCACACTTCAATAATTCTTAAAAAATTGTCGATTCGAAGCCTATTTAACCTGGGGCCAGGGTTTGAGCTCTTGTCTGGAGAAAAACTTAACAAAACCCTAACTTTTAGTGCAAATAGCATTCAGCTGACTTTTACGGTCTGAAATTATTTAACAGTCCACCACTCCCATCCTCCAGTGAATAATATAAACTTTAGGGTCCCGGACGTTGGAGACCACAGGAATCTCCATGCAATAGTATTCTTTGTGCAGTATGTTTTCGACATTTCATTTTCCGTATGGAAAACTTAAAGGTATACATTAGGTGCATCACCCAGGGCCATAGATTATAATTATGCTGAATTGACATGAAAGAGGGAACTTGGAACTTTGTAGTGGGTTTAGACTAGAAATGTTATCGCAAAGTACTAAAAGCAACAGTAATATCCCAAAAATACATGAACTAGCTCAGATTAAGCTATGAACACAGACAGCTGATAAAGCATCAGTAATACCTCAGAACTAGTTCAGATTTTACTATGAACAAGAACAACTAATACCTAAAAACATAAACAAACTGGTTCACATTTAGCTATGGATAAAGTATGATGTAACACCTCAAATAATGAACACAGAAAACTGATAAAGCTTCAGTAACTAACACAAACATACACCGACTAGTTCAGATTTAGCTATGAACAGATAACTGATAAAACATCAGTACTGCCCACAAACACGCCAACTAGTTCAGATTAGGCTTTGAGCACAAAAACAGGTAAAAAATCAGCCACGCCTCAAAACATACACAAACTAGTTCAGATTTAGTTATGAACAAAGAAATCTAATAAAGCATCGGTAACACTCCAAAATATACAACAATTAATACAGATTATGCTATGAACACAGACATCTGATAAAGCATCAGTAACTTCCACAAACACACAAACTAGTTCTGACTTAGCTATGAACACACACAAACACATCAACTAATTCAGATTAAGCTTTGAACACAATAGACTGGTTAGGTAGCAGTCACACCCCAAAACATACACCAACTAGATCTGAATGAGCTATGAACACAGAACACTGATGAGGCATCAGTAACACCCCAAAACCAACTAGTTGTGATTTAGCGATGAACATAGAAAACTAATAAAGCATTGGTAACTCCCACAAAGACATCAACTAGTTCTGATTTAACTATGAACACAGAAGTACACATCATCAAGTTCAGAGATAGTGTCAAACACAGAAAACTGATAAAGCATCAGTAACTCCTGAAAATATACACCAACTAGTTGAGATTTAGCTATGAACACAGACAACTGATAAAGCATCAGGAATACCCTCAAACACACCAACTAGTCCTGATTTAGCTATGAACAAAGACAAACATATAAAGCATAAATGACACGCCAAAATGTACACCAACCAGTTCCGATTTTGCTATGAACACAGACAACTGATAAAGCACTGGTAACACCACAAAACATACACCACCTAGTTCAAATTAAGCTATGAACATACAACCGATAAGCATTAGTAAAAGTCAAATCATACACCAACTAGTTAAGATTTAGCTATGAACAAACAACCAATAAGCATCAGTAAAAGTCAAATCATACACCAAATAGTTCAAATTAAGCTATGAACACACAACCAATAAGCATCAGTAAAAGTCAAATCATACACCAACTAGTTCAGATTTAGCTATGAACACTAACAACAGATAAAGCATCAGTAAGTCACACAAACACATTACCTATAGTCAATACTTCAGATTAAGCTTTGAACACTATCAATAGACTGGTTAGGCATCAGTCACACCCCAAAACATACACCAACTAGTTCTGAATGAGCTATGAACACAGAAAACTGATAAAGTATCAGTAATGCCCTTAAGCACACCAAATAGTTCAGATTTAGTTGTGAACACCAATTAAGCATCAGTGGCACCTCAAAACATATACCATCTAGTTCTGATCTAGCTATGAACACAGAATACTGATTAAGCATCAGTAACTCCCACAAAGACATCAACTAGTTCTGATTTAACTATGAACACAGAAATACACATCAACAAGTTCAGAGATAGTGTCAAACACAGAAAACTGATAAAGCATCAGTAACTCCCGAAAACATACACCAACTAGTTGAGATTTAGCTATGAACACAGACAACTGATAAAGCATCAGTAATGCCCTCAAACACACCAACTAGTTCTGATTTAGTTTTGAACACAGAAACTTGGTAAATCATCGGTCACCAAATAGTTCATATTAAGCTATGAACACAGAAAACTGGTAAAGCATCAATAACACCCCAAAACACATTCAAACTAGTTCAGATTTAGCTATAAAAACAGACAACTGATAATGCATCAGTAACATCCCAAAACATATGAACATGGTGATTATGACTTGAAAGACAAAATCAATAGATTATCATGCTGTTGGAGAATTATCACAACTGGTAAGCTCAACATCAAATCATGACCAATACTGCAGTTAAAATTATACATACACATAATCCACTGTAAACAGTGGGCCTATAAAATAATCAAGTATTCACAACAAAAAGCCGGTTTTTCAGATGTTATTTAACACTTCTGGGACAGTATTTTTTTAAAAGAAATTCCTAAAGCTTATTAATTTTCCAAATGCTGACAGATGGAGGAGTTTCCAGAATCACAAATTAGAGATCATTGATAAGTGAGATAATAGGTTGGTAGAACTTAACATGAAATAAATGAGAGGTCAGTGGATCATGAATATGATGTCAAGGTCAGGTGACTTTTGCCGTACATGACTACATGTACACTTTACCCTTTAGAATGAACAGACCAATATCATTGATCTATCACATCATAGTTCACGACAAACTGACCCAATCACACCTTAACACAAAATAAACAAAATCAATAGACAATAAAAGTAAGGTCAAGAGACTTCTCGCCTTCCATTACATTCATCATAGACATATAGGGTAACGGAAACATTACATGACACCCCAACATATCCGTCACAATTCAAATTCAAAGGTTGCAAGTCTTGAACCTATCACAGCTAAGATATCTAAAACTAACTTTTACCAGTGATTTGTCACTGGCAACAATGATATATTGTGTATCAAGGTTGAAGCTCTGCTGCTCTGAACAAAAGTTGACCGAGAGAAATGATTTATTGGAGTTTTCTGCCATTATCAGCATTTATACAGCAATATTGTAGCATCTAGTTTTGTCAGGAGAGGAAGCCAGAGTACCAGTGAGAATATCTCACCAAAAGCCATGCTCATGCCAACAACAAAGTGTTGAAGTGCTGGTGATCAATAACAGATATATCAAGTACCATCTGACCAACTGACCACTGATGGAAATGGAGACAGAAGAATGACTGATAGCAAACAGTATCACATAATACTTACCTCTTATGTGTGGAAGGATAGGTAAATGTAGGTATTTGTTTATTAAAATAGTGATAGTTGGTCACCTATACCCTGTTTTGTACGTAATAGCTCTACTTAACATAAGTCAGGTATTTCAGAGTTATACAGTTCAAATTTGCTTGTTTTGCATACAATGTTATATATTTGAGAATGATGCAAGAATAGTATAAGATTTAAAGTTGTGTGTTGTCCAGAATCAATCAGAATTAACTTGGTGTAGTAATTTGATAATTATCTCCTTTTGTCCATTGTTCATGAAAACCAATGAAACTGGCTATGACTGGCAGCAATTTAATATCAGTAAGATCTTGTCTTATAGGAAGAGTACACAAAGAAAAGACTTAAATTTTAGAAATATGTCGATTTTCTTTTGTCAAATGGTGAAGTTTGAATTTTTCAAATATTAGAACTTCTTTCCATTGTTAGCACTCTATATTTGAGCAGATTTGAATTAAAACTGAAAATGACAATAGAACGCAGCAATCCTACCCAACCCATTGATAACTGCAAGTTTAATCCTATCTTGTGGAGGTACTAAGATGAATAAAAGCAACCAAAATGTCACATTTGCACCTTGTTTCTGTTTCTGTATAAACGCACCTTACAGAATTTTCTTTTTTTTTGCATTTAAATTCCATATTTAACATTTTCCACTCCCAACTGCTGATTCCAATGGGTTTTCAGTGTTAACAAACAGTAAAACAGGTAATGTTGTATTTTATATTTATATGTATTCCTTAGTAGTCTACTTATATGAGAAAAGTTAAGCTTCAAGTTTTCCCATAACAGAACATAATAATGATGCATCACTGAGAACAAAGAACATGGTTTCAAAGAGAAAAAAACGCTACATCTTTTTCACTTTTTATTCAATAATCTAAAAGCAGATGCCATGGAAAGTTAGTTGTTCATTGACATACTGAAGATTTGATACTCCTGGAACTTCATGATTATCCTATTAAATTGTATTATGAATATATATACATCTAATAAAAATGTTTGCTTATAAAATTGATGGGTCTTTTTTTTTGGAAGCTAAGAGCATCACCATTCAACACTGCCATCATGACAAATGTGGAAATTGGGCAGAGTGTAAACAAAAACTATCAGATATAACTTTGATGGTCAAAATCAGAATATGAACTTAAACTGATAAACAACAACAAATAAATCATGGTGGCAAACAGTTCGAATATACTCACTTTCAGCTAACAGAGAATAAGACTAGATGATGTGTCGGTAAGACACAAATGCCCCGCCAAAATTAGCCCAATAGTTGTACAATCATTCAGTGCTATGCAAAATGTATTTATTGATCATGTTTCACTACCCTACGATGCCTAGGACCCAACAAATTGATCTGAACACAAAACTTAACCAAAAGTCACTCAAGCCTAAAATGTAGGTCAGGGTGATCCAAAACATTTCGTCCTACATGAGATGCAACCACTGATCAAGTTTCATTACGCTACAAACTTAGTATCCAAGAAATGGACCTAAACACAGAACTTAACCAAAGTCACTCAAGCATAAAATAAAATTCCTGGCACCCTAATTGTTGCTGAAACATTTAGTCTTACGCGAGATGCATCCACTGACCAATTTTCATTACTCTACCATTCTCAGTATCCAAGAAATGGACCTAAACCCAAATCTTAACCAGACTTTGGATGGACAGATGGAAGGAAGGACAAGGGTAACACTATATGCCCATCCACATTCGTGGATGGGGCATAAAAATTTGTGTGCATCTTTCCCTAAAGATATAAACTCGCATGTTCAAAAAATAGTGAAGGTTAACTATCAGTCTATGGAAAAAACAAACATGTCAGAAAACTGCACCTTGGGATAAATCCAGAGGTGTAATTTATAACGTAATCTGAAGTTATGTATGCAGGTCTATCCACTCAATGAAAATGATCATTAACAGGTGGGGTTTCATAAGCATATCCAATTTCCATTTGTGATAGAAACTTATTCACATATTTGACTGGTTACTATTTACCAAATGAAGTCTGGAAATCACTATTGAATTACGGAGGGTTATGATCACACAATGCAGACAAAGGGAAAAGTGATCCCTAGGTGTTGTGGCTATGAGATAATCTGGAATACAGCTCTAATATTTAATGTAATCTGTTTAGTATTACATAAATTTTAAGAAGTTATTGGCAGAGAGAAAAAAGTATTTAGAAAGAAAAATCTACAGAAAATGTCAAAGCATCAATACTAACACTTAAGTAGTAGAATTACACAATGTTTGTTTTGAGTAAAATGTCAGTATTCTTCCTTGGCAGTACACAATTCTGTCAAACAAAATAGTTATCAATAACCAAAATATACACTGATATCTCAAAGTTTCTCCTTCTTTTTGTTACAATGAAGGTGTTAGAACTTTATCTATTGTTAACAACCACAAATGTTTTTCTTTGGAGAATTACTATTTTTTGATATATACTAATCAGCAATAGTGTGCTTGTTTTGATTCGTTTTGAGTTTTAGTTATGAACATTACATAATGTGTGTTGACAAATCCCCGGTGACTCATAAACTGGTTTCAGTCAACTTTATTGCTCATTGTTCTACATACCAGTAAGAATGTTATCATGTATTATTTTAGTAAGAATCCAAATTTATGTCTTAAATATTACAATAAATACGGATTATTTCTGGAAAGTATTTAAAGGGAAATTGATATACAAAAAACATGGATATTCTTGAAAGGCTTTTTTTCCTGTCAAGGACGTCTAAAGGACATAATGTACATTAATAAAACTGCCACTAAAATGGATGGCACTTTAAACATCTAACATTTACATGTAGCAATTTTTTTATGCCTTATGTGATCAAAAATTGAAAGTATAAAGCTATATTCACATCTAAGAAGCAGCTTCAATTATACTGAAAAATTACTGAATGAAAATAAACTTATTTCTGAATTTTATACTTATATACCGAACAAAGCAGCTGTCATTCAAACCATATTTTTTATATCTGTGGACTAATGTTTTGACTCAAAACAAACATTAACATAAACATCATCAGGTGAAAATCTGTATTTCTAGTAACTTCCATCTTTGGTAAGAGACTTTTTCCACACTTTCACTGTTTCATATAAATCTTTACTTCAAAAATCATTAAAAGTTTATAGATGAATTTTTCTGCCTGTTCATATATTTTGTAAGTTTATTATCCCGGTTTCAAATAACATCAATGGTATTTTTTATGGCTATTCATGTACAGTTAAATCTTTCTCTAATGGCAGAACAAATTACTTTCCAATTTTTGGAAATATTTACAAAACTTTTTTATGCCAAATAGTTCAAGTTTTACCACACTGATTGGGTAACTGGAAACACAGATTTTCTTTTTCAGTAACTATTCATTGACATTGACAGTTATTGTTTTTCCTTTGGGATCATCATATCTGTCCATGGTTGTCAGTGATGCAATCATGTTCAACCCAAAGAGGACAATCAAGGTCACGACAGCTACACTAAATATAGCCATCCATATCCCTGGAGTGAAGAACTCGACACAATCCCATCCATCTGAGAACTTCATATCCTTTACATTGAAAGGTTGCAGCTGAAATACACAATAAAAAAATTACCTTCAGTTTAAAACATTTAAGAACTGAATGCATCTTTTTGTAGTTTCATTGTCATGTAAATGCGTTGACCGAAGCACTTTTTGTATGAAGTGCGGAAGCGCTTCATGCAAAAAATGTGCCTTTGGCCAACGCTTTTTACAACCCTATGAAACTACAAAAAGATGCATTCAATACTTATAATTAAATTAACGATTACAGCTTTCAAAACGTAGCAAAAATTAAGAATTTCGTGGAAACTACATTGCATAAGCATTACGCCGTCATTTCTCTATTGATGTCACAGAGGTAGTCCTGGACAGCGGGTGTTGTTTTGAATTTTGAGTCATTGAAAGATGAAGCATCGAACTGAAAGTCACGTGACAGCTTTTAGTCCAATAAAAAATTTGCAATATCATATGAACTTGGAGATAGTGTTATTATTCCTGCACATAATATTTTTTAAGGGTAAATAGCATAGTATGAAATTCTGAAAGGGCACATTCCTGGGATGTTTGATAAATGTTTGACTAACAATTTCATAAAAAAAAAATTAAAACATGAAAAATTAATAATGATGAATGACCGACAGTAAATGGATGGAAGGCAGATGCAAAAACACAGAAAAAGCTGACAAGATCCTGAGGTGAGATGAGCTGAAATGTTGATGTCTGAATTTCAAAAACTGTCCAATGCTGACAACAATGAGGGTTGGTTTGATTGGGTTTATCATCACTTTCAGCAATTTTTCAGCTTTAATGAGACTAACAGACTTTGTGGGAAAGAAAGCCTGGCCAGGTTATCCAGTTGAACCAATGAGACCTTTAAACTTCAGTAGAGCATCTGGAAACTTGGACACATGAAATAGAGCGAGCTGGACTCTAACCAACAGTAGCAGCATCAAGCCAGTGGTTATGCATGATCTGAACCACTTGACCACCCAAGATCCTTACAACATAGATACGTAACTCTGCACAATTTTGAAAGAGGACATTCCACTTAGATTCCATTTCTTAAAGTCTTATGAAAAGCGATTTTCATCTGAAATTTTTGCCATTAGTTATATAACAAAGGGGTTCTACCAAACAAAATAGAACATTCTTTAAAGCATGCTTAGTATACCTGAAGGCCATCAAATGTCAAAGTGATATTGGCATCTGTAGCATTGTTAGTTTTAATCTCAAAGCTGGAACAGTGGTAAGAAAAGTCTTTGGGTGCCATCATACCATCTATTGTCAATTTCTCAGTTGCTTTTATAGTGATGGTTTTATTAGTCCAGTCGATATCTATATTATTATCAGTAACACTCCAGTAGTCAGTTTTGTTTTCCTTTGTTATAATCCATCTGAAAATGAACAAAATGTTACTGATACAAACTTTATTCCCAAATAAAGCTGATCTAAGCAAATGGAATATCTTCTGCAATATGTGGGGCCATCTTTTAGACACAGTGTAACCATTGATTGCAAAGTTTGCCTCCTTCAGCTTTTAGTGAATGCAAGAGCGAGACATAAAGAGCTCTAAATACAAAGCTGAAAGTCAAAAACAAACTAGAGACTCACCTGAGCCTGTATCGCTCACCTGGTCCTAAATCTAACCAAGTAATTTCCAAGAAGATCTTAAAGTGCATCTCCCATAGGATCCAATGTTAAACTTTGTTCTGCGGTGGCAGCCATTTTGGATTTCGGATTGGCACCATGAACACCATTTTAGTAAAGGACCTTCCCATGAACATTTATGGATATGTTTAGCTT